>JBBPDI010000005.1:3702943-3712972 GCA_037974545.1 Cucumis variabilis
AATTAATATAATTTTTTTATATATATTTAGTTTCTAGGTGACACTTTCTTAGTTTCATATATATTTTATTAGGCAACAATTATTGTATAACACAATAATTTTTATAATTTACAATGTTGTCCTTGTTATAAAATACTTTAGCTGGAGTTTTTCCATCTCATTTGAGACGAACCTGATTTTTCAATTAAAAAAAACACTTAGTTATGGATGTAACATAACAAGTCCAAAATAAGATCATTCTTGATAAATAGAAAAGATGATTGATAGAAGAAATTACATATGAAATGTATTTTTATCTATTTTTATCTGGGATTACATCCTTTTCTTTATAAAATTATTTTAAACGGTAGTATTTCTAAAACTATTTAAAAATATTACAAAATATCACAATCTATATATACGACATACCATAAAAGATCAAAATAAACTGTTACATGTATCTATATCATGATATAGACTAGTGAGAGATCCATAAATTTTATATAGGACGAATATCGGACACTATATAATAATAAACACACTAAAAAATGTTAAAAAGATATCTCGAGTCATTGATGCTCCGATAACATTTTTTACATTTGTAACAATAAAGAAAGACCCACAATTTCTACATGATTTTTTGTAATGTAAATATGTGAATTTAAAATTTGAATAGAAAAAGAAAAGAAAAAAGAAATAATAATACATTTTTCATGGAATATTGTTGAGAGAGTGAAAATTTGGATCAAAGTTTTTTTTTTTTTAGATAACAAATGAGAGCTAGAAATAAGTTAGTGTTTTATCTTAGATGAGTTTTTTTTTCTTCTTTTTTAAAAAATAATCTTTCTTTTAAGAAATTATTAATGTTTGAAATAAAATCTATTTTGTGACAATTTAGGAAGAAATTTAATATTTGAAGAAATAAAATTATTGATATTGATAAGATTCGAACTTTTAACCAAATGGTTGTGCCCGACTATGCAGGTGCACAACCACTACGGTAGAAGAAGAATTTAGATAAAAAGAAGCTAAAATTAATATATATTTTAATTTAACAGTTCAAAATTAATATTAAAATACAAAAATCGATAATGTAAGGGAGACACGTGCCCCTTGTCCCTTAATAAATATGTCTTTGATAGACAAACATATATAATAATCTATCACGATTATAATAGATTGTGATATTTTGTTAAATTTTATATATATTTTGGTCTATTTTGATATATTTGAAAATAACAATTTGTTTCTATAATAATAATAATTGTAAGTTACTGTAAACATGAGGAAATGTTGAAAATATGGAATAGTTTTGAAAAGAGAAATATATAGGATTGTACATGTTGCTAATGTAGCACTTGTATTGACAATAATTTTGTTTACCTACTCTTTTAGCTTCATCCTCCAACTTATTATCTCAATGATTTAATCAAATTTAGAAGGAAAAATTTATTTTCACCTTGGGTTGTGTATTACAATTCAACCTCAAAACTTTGGTTAGTGGTTGAACTTTGGTTAGTGTGAAATCCTCCCTTGAACCTAAAAAATTGTTTACAATTTCAAAAAGTTATTCATCACTATCTAAACAAGTATTCAGATACGTAGTAATTATAAAGCATATATATATTCTTAAAAGAGTTACAAAACATATGTATGCTACTACAAAATCAATAAAAACTACAAAGAAAAATAATAGAAAAAAAAGTTACCTGATTAACTCTAAGTTTGATATTTAAGTTTGAAAAATATATCTTTTTAATATTCATGTTCGTAAGAATAAATTCATTTATTTTCAACCTTTCAAAATGTGTCTTTTCAGCTTAAAATATATCTTTTTAGTACTCATCTTTGTAGGAATAAATTTAATTATTTTTGAATTTTTAAAATATGTCTTTTTAATCTTTAAAAGTTTAAAAGATGTCTCGAGTAACTTTATAATTTTATTTTAAATAATTATAATATTTTTAATTAAAAAAATAATTTATAAAAATCATATCTTCTTTTTTAATTTTAAATATGATATAATTATTTTTTTAAAATCAAACAAAAATTCTTCTATGACCTTTCCAATTTAGTTTTAAAATTTTGAGCATTAAAAATGTATATTTCAAAAACTTACATACCAAATAGATCTATTTTTATAAATTTAAATATTGAGAAGATACATTTTCGAGACACAATCAAATACATATACTCCTCAAAACTCGTAGACTAAAACACTAAAAAGGTAAAATTTTCCAAAATAATATAACAGCCGAACTTTGAACTCAATTTTATATCAAACTTGATTGTATTAAAACCAGTAAATGTATGGGGACTCCTATTATTCCAGTTTCCAATTTTAGTAAGTAAAATTAGCGGAAATAGAATTTAATTTTTCCTAGATGTTGTTGAAGATGGTGGTTATAAATATTGTAACTGTTTTATGATTGTATTGATATATTTTAATACCCTAAATGTTATTGATCAAAAATTAAATTTAGATCTAAAACTACTATTCTTTTTATACTTTTGAAGAAAAGATTTTGGTCTTGGTGTGGTTTTCTTGTTTTCCAAAACTTTGATTTATTCTCTGTGCAATATTTTCTTTGATTTCATTTCTTACTTCGGTGAGTGCACGCTTGAGTTGAGAAGTTGTGTTTCCAAAGCAACCGATATATGTGATTTAGTACCAATGTCATATCGATTTTGCTTTCAAAACAATGATTCGCCATGACACAATAATGATGGACATTTTGTTTTTCCAACAATTTGAAAGCATTTTTTAAAAAAATTTATACTAAATGTCAATCAAGTTCACACTAGATCTAAAGTGTATAAGCAGTGATCTCAATCTCTATCTCTCTCACGAAGAAGCAGCCTTATCAAATGGCCAGTGTCTGTCGTACTGATGTTGCCATCGCCATCGCCACTGTGTCACTGTCCATAAGAAATTGAGAATAATTGAGCAACTTAAGTGGTAGTGAAGATGGATTCAAGTGGACTTACAAAAAATTGGTGAAAAAGTGTACGACGTAATTCTCCCTATCTCATTGCTCGAAGTAATGTAAACACCAACAATCAATCATCTTGAATTGGATAAAAATGAGAGAAATTGATTGCTATGAGTTTATCTAAAATTAAGGAAAATTCTATTGCAAATTAGGAAGTGATTATTTAAAGAAATTAAATTGTCATATGTGATCCATTGAATAAACCATCCAACTGAGTGGATGATTTGAGAAATTTGGAGAAACAATAATTGAGCATGTTAAATTTTCATCTTTTGTCAAGTTGGATGAAGATGACAACGAAATTTTATGAAAAATTCAATTTAGAAATCTGTTGAAGATTCTAAGGTATAACTTATAAGCAATCAATTATTTGTTGATGACTTTAATTGGATTGTTGGTTTGAGTTATTGGTGATAATGAATAATTTGTTTGGAAGAAATTTTGCGACAAGATGAAAATAAAATATTTGGGTATTATAAATCTAAAAATAATTATGCACTTATTTTCAAAATGTCATTGCTGAATAAGAAATTTTGAAACAAATCACAAATTGCCACATCATTTACTAAATTAATGATAAAAAATAAAAATATTTGAATTTAAGTAATTAAAGATTGACATATGTCCTAAATTAAAATTGAAGACATTAATTGGTTAATTTTGATGATGCCACACGTTTTCATTATGACCATTGAATCAAGTTAATTGTTTTGGTTCAGATAAATATTATTTACTTGCCCATGTTGAATAAAAAATTTTGAGACCAATCACAAATTGCCATGTCATTAACTAAATTTATGATGAAAAATACAAATAATTGAATTTGAGATCAATTAAAACATTGACATGTGTCCCAAATTAAAACTGGAGACATAAATTGGTCAATTCTGACGATGTCATGTATTTTCATTATGACCGTTTGATCAAGTTAATTATTTTGGTCTAGTTAAATATTATTTACTTGGGCTAAAGTTCAATTGAGCCAAAAAAATAAGCTTAATTTATCCAAAGGCTAAATATAATCCAAATCCATATGGTTAAGCCTATGAGTCTAGTCTATGGACTAACCAGGCTCAAACTTATAAAACCCACTAGAGAACTCTATAAATAGAGAAATTCTCTTCATTTTTGGAGGTTGGAATTTTTTTACTTCAGAAGGTTTAGAAAGAATTCTTTGAAGAGCTAAAAGACTCCCTAACTTCTGAAACCGACCACCCTCGAAGATTGAAGTTCTTTTTAAGATACAAACTTTCTTCCAAGGCTCCAACTTAAAAAATATCACGTACTTCGCTTCCTCAAATCAAGCGTAGGCGTTCAACCGAGAGAAAATAAAAGAATCAAATTTTAGAAAATGAACCACATCGCATCAAATCAACACAAATACAACATCAACACAAGTTCAACTCCACGAATCAAATTTCTTCGAAAATATTGTGTGAACAAATTGACACACGTCTAGTGGGACCTCTCTATCTCTCATCTCTCTCTCTTCATCCAAATCTACATGCAAACCAATGGCACCAAAGAAAGCCGCATCTAAATCTTCTATTGCAAGCGATGCTTCACGAGATCTGTCACCTGCAGTCATTCTAAGAGGATTATTCAAGAGTAGGATCAAGGTTCTTCCATCGCGGAGAACATCCTTAAGCAATTGATGGAGTCTTCCAAAGCTGGGATTGTCATCAAGAAAAATCCTCTGTATGATAACTCTGATTCTTCCTTTAGCAAGTCAAAGAGAGAAGCATACCCTGATGTGATGTCTTTCATGATCGTTGATGTAACTATCGAGGTTGCCATGGTGAAGGTGGAGAGAACAATTAATCTTCTAATGAAGGTTGTTGATGAATGAGACCACAAAATTGTAGTTTTAAGAGAGCAAATGCAGACTCATGAAATTGTTGAGTCGAGCCAAACTCCTGTTGTCAAAGCTGGTAACAAAGGGAAGAATGTGGTGCAAGAAAATCAACCACAACAACAATTAACTTTTGTGGCTTCCCTCTCAGTTCAGCAACTACAAAATATGATCACGAACTTCATCAAAGCTTAGTATGGAGACTCATCCTAGACTTATTTCATGTACCCTAAGTCGTACACCAAAAGAATCGACAATTTCAGACTACCGCTTGGGTACCAGCCTCCAAACTTCCAACAGTTTGATGGAAAGGGCAACCAAAAACAACATGTTGCTCATTTCATTAAAACATGTGAAACTGCTAGTACGCAAGGAGATTTATTGGTAAAACAGTTTGTACAAACTCTCAAAGAAAACACCTTCGATTGGTACATCGACCTTGAGCCTAAATCTATTGATAGTTGGAAGCAGCTTGAGAGAGACTTTCTCAATCGCTTCTACAGCACCCGACGTATCCTCAGCATGATGGAGTTGACAAACATCAAACAGTAGAAGGAGAAGCCAGTCATCGAGTATATAAATCGATTGAGAGCTCTAAGTCTGGATTGCAAAGACAAGCTCACAGAACTGTCTGTAATGGAGATTGCACTTAAGGCATGCATTGAGAACTTCTCTATATTTTAGAAGGAATAAACTCCACATGTTTGAAAAGTTAGTGACTCGTGCCCATGATATGGAATTGAGTAAAAGATTTGTTGGTTCCAAAAATGAGGAGTGACAAGAATGATATTGATGACACTAAAAAGATCGCAAATAGTGTCATAAAAGAGTCTATAGTTGTTCATGCAACTCTTTTGAGATCGTTCTCTAAAAGAAAAGAAACAAAATTTGAAAGAAAGCATGATGGAAACGGAAAATGATGTCCAACTCTTAGAGAACAACAGGAAAAATTTATTTATTTTCTAACTCTACAATGTTGCAAACATGTTAGAGCAGCTGCTGGAGAAGCAACTTATTCAACTGTCAGAATGCAAACGACCGAAACAAGCAGAAAAGTAGATGTTCCTAAATACTATAAGTACCATCAGGTCATTAGTCACCATGTTGAAAAGTGTTTCATGTTGAAGGAGTTGATTATAAAGTTGGCTCGTAAAGAAAAGATCGATTTGGATATTGATGAAGTAGCTCAGACGAATCATGTTGTGGTCGAGATGACTTCAAGTGTTCCACCATTAATACAACTTTATGATCAAAGGAAAAACTTAATTTAGTTTGGGACTTTCGAACCTATAGTTGTCCAATTCCAACAAAGGATCATGACGATAGACTTCAAAAACAAAAAAAAAAGCATGTTAAGGATGATGAAAAAACGATGGATAGTCGTGGCTCGTCGAAAAGGGAGAACCAAATTCCATTCAAAAGGAGTTGTCATTCCATCAAAAGCATGCAAAAGGAAGCATCTTCCATAAAAAAAAGGAGAAAAGAAATAAGAAGATATGGAAGCCTAAGCCTATCAAAGGAAAAGATGTGGACTTCCTCTGATCTCGATGATCATCCAAAGGAAGTATTAGAAGTCGCTGCATGTCATGTTGTCAGTATAGCAAAAGTCGACAACAATTATGAATCTTCTAAAGAAGTTGACAATTCAAATGAAACTAAGCAAAGTACTTCTGTCTTTGATCGTATCAAAACTTTAACTACTCGATCTTCAGTATTTCAAAGATTGAGTATGGCCACGAAAGAAGAAGAAAACCAATGTCTAACCTCTACTTCCACTTGAACTTCAACTTTGAAAATGCTAAGTATCTCCACATTGAAGAAAGATCGACCTGCTAGATTTGCTTTTGATCATCTAATAATGACAAATGATCAACATAAAAAAAAGATGAAAACTTTAAAGGCAAAACCATTTCATGAAGAAAATAATGAGGATAAGATTCACAGTCGTGTTCCATCACGCACGAAGAGGAAATTGTCGGTTGACATAAATACAAAAGGTTTCTAGACGGTAAAGATAATACTTATTATATTAACCAATCCTACAAACGAAAGAGTTGAGCAAATCTTTGATGAAAATATGAGCTGTCGGACTTGCAGGCTTAATAATTCTTGTACTGATGAATGTGAATGAAACTGTTGCCCTTTGTGTGATCAGTTGTCCTTTTCGGAGTTGATGAGGGAAGTCTCGGATTGCAGAATGTTTCAACACGAGAGTTAGACATCTTCTTCATCTTCATGACGCTGGAAGAATTGAGAGATACATGACACGATTGGTTCACTGCTTTAAAATTTATCAAACCACATTGATACAATAAGGTTGAACGTTGATTGAATATGTTACAATGAATGCTATTGTTATCAGAAAGATTCTCAAGAAATATGAAAAGGTATATAGCTCTATAAATGGAAAGAACTTTAAGTTGAAATTTCAAGCTGAACATATAGAGCTTTTGCAATCCCCTTGATTTATAGAATTGAGTGCTTTTTGTTTGAATTTTAAAGCATCCAAGGATGGAGATTATCCTTCAGGAATCCCCACTTACTTTTCTTTTCAATATCGATGCGACACCGACAATGACATTGATGCGTCCAGATTCTATAAAGTTGGAATATGATGTTACTTGCCCTATATGCTTGAAAACATTATTTGATCCATATGCTTTGGGTTGTGGGCATCTCTTCTGCAAATCATATGTTTGTTTAGCTGCTTCAGTGATGATTTTCTATGGACCAAAGGCTGCCAGTTGGAAATCTAAAAGTTTGATTTATAGAGAAGTTGAGTATATCCTAAAGCATTGCACATGGTTAAACTAGATATGCTATTGAAAAGAAGGTAGAAAGATTATTGAAATAAGAGGCTAGTGGAAGAACGAGAGAGAGTGTTGAAACAAACCAAAGATTTATGGGATTCACAAACTATATATGTGGTTGGGTGCCAAAAATTTACACTACAGAAAATCCATCTTATAATCACTCTTTATTTTTTAACATAACAACTTCTACGTTTGTCGCCATTTGGAGAAGTTGGTGGTAGCAATTTGGCTTTTTGGAATAACATTTTGCTGTTGCATTTTTACACAAACAAAAGAAAAAATAGGTGTGCAAATACACACGACTTCTTGAAAAAAATATCAGTTGAACTACGTTATAACTTGATCCTTATATTGTAGGCAGCTTAAAGGAAACTTTAAATTCAGTTCATAAAAGTAAAATTCAGTTTAACTACGTTATGACTTGATCCTTTTCTTCAAGGGATGTTCATCTCTAATAGAGAATCATAACAAATTGGGACAAGTTCCTAAATTCAAGATGTTCATCCCTAGTAATAAGGTGATGCAATAAATTGAAGATGTACACTACTTTGTACAAGACTAAATACAAGTTGAGTGCAAACAAAAAAAGACGCTTCAAAATCAAGCTCAAAGGCTTTAGCAACGCTTCCTCATATTCAAGTTGGAATACTTCATTAATGGATCCTCATATTCAAACTTAAAGACTTCATTAATGCATCCTCATATTCAAATTCGAAGGCTTCATCGATGCGTATCATATTCAAGCTTGAAGACTTCATTGATGCATCCTCATATTCAAGCTCAAAGGCTTCACCAACCCTTCTACATATTGAAGCTCGAAGTCTTCATTGATGCTTACTCATATTCAAGCTCGAAGGCTTCACTGATGCTTCTTCATCTCCAACTTCGAGCATTCCACTACTATTTTTCCATGTCACAATTCGAGTGTTGCTTTATTGGTTCCATCTTCAAGTTCTTCCAAGAAGAAGACGATGGTAAAGCTCTAGCTTTGCCTCTCTAAGAAGACGACGATAGTGTATCTCCGTCTCTGCTTCTCCAAGAAAACGATGAAGGTGCAACTCTATCTGTACCTCTCTAAGATGAAGATGGTGTAGTTCCACCTCTTCAGAATGACGATAGGGTAGAGTGAATGTGCCCAATTAGTCCTACTAGAAGTTGGATTCGATAGTAAATGCTCTATCGTCCCTCAGTAGAAGTTGGATTGGTGATGTCGAAGCAGAATAAAGATACCCGATCATTTCTACTAGAGAGGTGGATCTGACGGGAAATACTCGATCGTCTCCTAGTAGAATTTGGATCGTTAGCGGCGAAGCAGAACGAAGATACCCAATCATTTCACTAGAGAGGTGGATCTAACAACAAATGTCTGATTGTCCACTAGTCGAAGTTGGATCGCTAACGGCAAAGCAAAATGAAGATGTCTGATTGTTCCTACTAGAAAAGATGGATTTGATGGTAAATGCTCGATTGCCTCCTAGTAAAAGTTAGACTGTTGATGGTGAAGCATAACAAAGATGCCTGATCGCTCTTACTAGAAAGGTAGATCTGACGACAAATTTTCGATCGTCTCCTAGTAAAAGTTGAATCGCTAACGGCAAGTCACCCCTGTAAAGGATTGCAAAAAAAAAAACAAGAAGAGGAAGAAGAAGAAGAAAAAAAGGTTCTTTAAGTTACAAGTTCAACTCCACGAAACAAATTTATCCAAAAATCTCATGTGAACAAGCATGTTAACATAACTTCAAGAAAGATAACTCAACATATATTGAGTTAGAACTTTGATTTGAGATTTTATACATTGATTGTCAAATGTGCACGTGTAATGAATTTTGTAATCGTTGATCATCAAATACAATAGTTTTTTTTTATTCTAAGTGATGATATTTTGATGATTTGTTCATATTTTAATATCAAACCATGATTCTCCATATATAATCATGATAGAAATGACAAATATAACTTTAAACTATTGAGATTTCTCTTATTCGTTTTAATCTTTGATATTTGATACATACTTGATAAATATATTTTGGATATTTTATGAGTAGCAAATTACCTCATGATACATGTGATAGAGAGTCAAGTTATTGTAAATTTGGATGATGATGTTCTTGATTTGTTTCAAATCTCAATCCATTTTTTTCTAATTTTCAAATGTATTGAAAATATTTTGGTTAGGTAATTTGTACCTTTTTAAAACTTGTGGAGCTTTTTTGTGTTGGTTTTTACTGTGGGTTTGGTTTTCCCATAGCTTAAGGCTCAACAATGTTTCAAGATTTTACATATGACATGAGAATTTAGCAATTTTATTTTATTGCTATATTTGAGCATGATATTCAATATACGTGATATTGACTATTTCATTGGCAAGCATATTGATTCATTGCTATTGTAT
>JBBPDI010000005.1:3775053-3800548 GCA_037974545.1 Cucumis variabilis
GGAACTATCACTACATGCAGAAGATATGATTTGAGAATCCTTAAGGGAAAGTCGCTCAATGAATGTAAGTTTTATGACACTTGAAAAATAGTTGCAATTATTATCTATACACTTATTTGTGAATTTAATAATTTGACAGATATATCTTGTAAATTAACATGATTTTAAAGTCCACCATCTTGAGGAACAATTCTCTGTCAATATTTTGGCCCGTACGTGCTCATGTCAACAATGGGACCTTGATTTGATCCCCTGCTCACATGCTTGTATTACTCTTTCTACAGGAAATCTTTACTTGCATATGTACATTGATAAGTTTTATTCTGTTTCAAATCTAATAAACTTGTATAAGAAGGCAACACGTCCTATTCGTAGTGTAGACCAAATTAAGAAAACCTACCAAGGTGGCAATGATGGACTTCTTCCGCCCTAGGTCAGACGTCCAGCTGAAAGACCTAAAAAGAAGAGATTTTTGTCATTTTTAGAGAAAAAGATGACTGTTCGTTGCAGCAAGTGTGGTCAACGAGGTCACAATTGTAGGTCTTATAAAGAACCCATTCAACATTAGGTTACCATTCAATAGTTTCTATAAGTATGAGTTACAATTCTTTTATCACTTATTTTTTTTTTATCTTGTAGTAATTATTCGGATGGTTGGTTCATATAAAATTTTTCTTTTTTATTTAATATAAAGAGTATTTGTTGTATTTTATCCGTTACTGAACATGTTCATTTATAAGGTATACTATATTGTATGTTGTATGTTTTAACTTTCAATCTAGATACATTCAAGTTGTCGTAATATTAAAGTCATGACATATATTATATAACTGTGTAAATTGAACATATCGAGTTATTCGAACAATCATGCTATATTTATGTTCATGCATTTCAGATTTAACTATTCTAAAGTACATCCAAATTTTGATGACCTGAATATCAAATACAGTTTATTTTAAGATTCATATATCTAAAAATAACGATAAATTTTTATGACTTATTCTCTAACTGTGTGAATCGAACATACTGAATTCTTTGAGCAATCATTCTATATTTATGTACATTCATTTCATATTTAACCATTTTAGAGTACATTTATATTTGATGACCTAAATATCAAATTTAGTGTATTTTCATATTCATGTATCTAAAAAGAATAAAATATATTGTCATAAATTGAAGAGCTAATAACATAAAATTTAATGATTAATTATCAAGTTTGACTTATATGCAAGTCAAATGATGACATTCTTGGTTATGCATTCTCCTTCTTGTTGTTTGATGATGTTCCTATTTCCTCTTTCGTCGCATCTATCATAATCCTCTTTGTTGTTCACTTAATCTTTGTACACTGCTTATCAATTGTTATCTTCAGTCGCTTATCCCTTTCATCTGTCATCTTTAACAGCTCACCCTTGGTTGTGTTCAGCTAGAAAAGAAAATGTACTGTATTAATAAGGTATGATTTATAAGTTACATAATATAAATATGCATATTATAGTACAGGGTATTCTTATGTGTTTTAATATAACCCTTGTTGTTAGATTCATGTAGTCTATATTTGAGAGTCTGTCCTCAGTTGAAAAACTTCCTTTAACCTACAATTTGGTAGCACAATAAACTTCAAATGTACCATGGTCTAGGTTTTGAACCCGACATTCATATTCTTTTTATCTTAGTACCTTTGCCATTTGCTGTCTTTCCATTTTCCTTCTGAAGTTTTTTTACATTTTATTCAGTGTGCTTGCCGTTGAACCTAAGGAGGATTGACCCTGTGGATAGTACCTTGATATCCGATGAACTCAGATCATGATATTCAAGACCAGCAAGAAAAGCAAGAGCCTTTTTCCGGAACAAGCGTCTGAATTCGCAAGGAACCTACTAAAAGTTAATATGGATCAAAAGTATTACCTAGCTCATCAACAAATTACTCAAACACATACAACATAATTAATGCAAACACACTGTGTTTTTGTAATTGATGCCAATAAGTACATATATCCACAGACTGTATTCATTATGGTGTATGTATCCCTTTGACATATAACATAATCAACTAATCAATTAAGTGATCATAATAAATAGGTACACATGTTTCATTAAGAAGATGTACACAACAAATGAATCTCTCAAGGAAAGTATAACATAATAATTGATGAATGATTTGATGACAGTATAACATCAAAAAGATGTACATAAGGCAGAGTTGGAAATGTAGCGATATAATAATTGATAATCCTTAAAGCATCAGTAATCCACTATACCAATTGTAAGTTGTCTTCTTTCTTTTTGTTAATTTCATAATATATAATACTCGATTGATCTGATCAACTCATTTAGTTCTTCATCTGCATCATCTGTGGCCTTTCATCATATTTACACGATTTAGTTTTAAACATTTGTTATAAACATTTTCAAGATAATGTAGTATAATTTACTTTATGAATCACCTTATACGACAGTTCATCTCCATATTGCCTACTTTTGGGAGGTATTGTTTCTGATTTTCTTGATGTCGGTTGTCTACCAAATGGCCCTGCCAATCCTTGGCTCTTACCTCCAGCAACCCCTCCACTTCCCTTACCGTGGTCATCGTCGTCCCTTTTTTCAGGGCCTTTCTGATGCATCAAGTCCATGCTCAGGTCTTCAACTTCATCTTCTTCTTCGTCGTCTTCTTCCTTTCCCTCCTCTACCTTATCAAGGTGCTTCTCAAAAGACCTTGCCTCCTAAATTACAAATACAGTGTAATTTTAAATTTTAGTTCATATATACATAATCATATAAGTAACTTATAGTTTAAAGATCATGTTTATCATGTATTCGGTTGTCTTCTGTGCACTTGAAGAAGTATTTTTTTTATTTTTATCTCATCAACAATGTTTTTAAGTTCCCATGCAGTTCTTTAAATTTTCTGTTCATTTTCTACTCCATAGTCTTGAATAATCCAACCATCTCCTCCACACTTTTTTCCATTTTTTCCTAGATTTGTTTAATACTCTCTACAGACTTGGCTAGTCCATCAAGCTGGCAAGTAGATGACATGCCTCTACTAAGTGACACGTGAGCTACACGGTCAGCTTTTTGGACCTTTGTAAACTTCTTTTCTGCCTCTTTGAGAATCGCTTTTTCTGCATCAAGGAATGATGCGAAATATGGTTTGTTCAATTCTTCAGGTGTAGCGATTGGTGTTAGTTTAAGTTATTTCAAGAAGAAAAAATAAGTTACAACTATAAGTGATTATCTACATATAAAATCTGTTGTACATTCAGTTTCATACCATTGGTGAATTAAAGATCTTCTGTTGTAGGTCCTTCCATTTTAGCTGTGTGTCTGCTGCCTAATTTATTATCTGGAGCAATTCATTTGAGATCCGTGTTACAAAAAAGTTTAGTGGCATACTCAAGGTTGGAATTACCTTGTACGCCCAAACTAGGATCGAAAAAATGAACCCTCCCACTGATAATCCTATTTATCCTTTGCTACAGACAACCCTTATTTTTTTTTTAACTGTCTTCTGTTTTACTTTGTAGCTACTAATTGTATAGAGATTTGTTGCATAAAATGGCAGTTTAATGTATATTTTTCCTTTGTGGTTTAGTATATATGTAAGGAAATTAAAATAAATGATGAAAATGTTGAAAAGGTTCAACCAAAACCTCAAAGAAAGTAGTCCTGTTTAGCGTATATTTTCTTATTTGATCTTTTTTTTTTCAAAAATAAAATAAAGAAACAATATTTATAGTCACTAATATTAATAGATCAAGAGAAGCTCATGCTGCCATCAAAGAAGCGACATTGTTAAAGTTATCATCATAGTTTTATATTCACTAATATGTCAGAATATTATTTCATGCTGATTTTTAATTATGGGGTTTTTGTATATATATAGAGATTTCTCCCATCAAAATTTGGAAATGATGTTGATCATTGACATGCTGTTGAGCTAGCAAAATCAGCTTTTACTATAAAGGTTCAAATTCGTCGAGCTGTGGAGGCTACAGAAATTCCTTACACTTATGTTTCTTCATTTTTTTTGCCGGTTACTTCCTTCCTAGTTTGTATCATCTAGGAGCCACCACTCCACCATGATTTCTTGCACTTTCTTTAAATCTTTTAGATATTTATAATTGAAAAATTAATAATCAAGATGATTGAGTGTAACCTAAACCCAACTACTGACTTGTTCTCGATACGAACCCATGCTTGATTTTTTTTCTTTTTTTAAATTTTCAGCTATCTTTAACAAGGAAGATGACATTGGAACTTACACAATCAATGTGGTGGATGATCCAAGAACTTTGAACAAAACTCTCTACATTAGGCCTTCTGGTGACACCTACTCTTTCAATGATCTTGTGTCTGTTTTATCTTTTCGATGATTTACATTTGTTTTATCTTCTTGAGGAAGTTGTTTTTTCCTTAAAAATTTATGTACTTCTCTGTATTTCTCTTCGAACCAAAATCATGGATACTTGTGACCACAAGTTGTGTTTAATAAGGTGGTACAATTGTTCATATTAACTGGATTTTGTTATTGTAGAACATCCTTACCTCAATGTTTATTTTCTTCCTCTTTCCTTTTTTTTTTCCTTTTTAGTACTGGTAATTATAATTTTTATTTTTCTAATTTAATTCCACGTAAGAGTGAAGGAGGGTAACTGTTTTTAATTTGGTTGGCAATCATTTTCCATTCAATCTATATTGTTTTATTAGTTTCTATTGGTTTTCATGATTAATTTTGTCTTAGTTTATTCTAGTCTTTGATGATTGCTGTAATTCCTAATATTATAGGGTGGCTTGCAATATCATTTGTAAAAGTAAGTTGGATGATTTTGATTATCATAATGTATTGCTATAAATTTATTAGAGTAATGGCTCGCTATGGAATCAATCTCAATTTTTTATCCTTTTTGCTTATTTAATAACATTAGTTTCTAATTCAGTGGAAGCAGTTTACATGTCTTTCGTTTACATTTTGTATTATATCTTTGTTTGGGAACCATATCTATTATTGAAATTATAACTTATTAAATGTTGATCAATGGAAGTTTTCTTTTGTGTATTCTTTTGTTTCTTAGTAACTTGTTTTCTGTTCTGAGGATGTAAAATATATAGTTTAGGCTGTTACCTGTTTGTTGTATGTTTTGGTTGTAGCTCAATCTTTTAGGATTTGAAAAAATGGGAGAGGTATCTGATAATGTATTATTTTTTTTGCCACATTTTGTTCCCTTTCTTCAACTTTAACTTCATTGCATACCAAAAAGCATTCATTACTTTAATAAATTTTCCCACCAGCATCATCACCTCTTAGTCAACAAATTGTTTTTTTTTCAAAGAACAAAAAAAAAAAAAAAAGAGAGAGAGAGAGAATCAAGAACAACCATCAACAACATGAAAAACAAAAAGAGAAAAAGATAGATACTGAAAAACATTACTACCCATTTTTATTTATATCATCATCCTCTACTCTACTTTTCCACCCTCTTCTAACCCATTTTTCCATTGTAGGATTTATTGGAGTTGAGGAGTCCCACAATCTTTATTTTATGTTTAAAGATATTGAAGGTAAAGTCTTCTTCTTTTTGCTCAAACAAGCACCCATTGAGTTCTATTGTTTGTTATCTGTTTAGTTTAATTGAATTGTGTGTTTTTTCTATGTTGTATTTGGTTTAGTATAGATTGTGTTGGATGTGATTATGATGTTTGTAAAAACCTGTGGTATACAGTAGAGTGAAATTGCTATCTTTAATAACCACATTTTTCTTTATGTTTGTGATTTTGTTAGAGCTTGTGGATTTTTTTTAACCTGCTTCTCTCTTGTATATTTATTTTACATATATTAGCATTAAAAAACTTGTCAAGTATTTCAAGGCTGAGTACATGTCTAATATTTCCTCCCACCTATTCTTGACATTTTGTTATTTTTATATCCGGAGTGCTTAGTGCAATGAAAGTTTCTTCTTCTTGTAGGTGATGGTGGTGGTCAATCAAAAGAAGGGTAAATATTATTTGATCTCAAAGTTATTAAAGATTAAAGGGTTTATTTTGATATTGTTTGTAGAATGATTGAAGTCATATCGGGTTGAAAGTTAAGCGATTATGGTGATAGCTAGGCAATCGTTGAAGATTGAAGACTGGATAGGCGTTTAGAATTTCTTATTTAAGTCTTGTATTAGAATCTTGTTGCATGTATTATTTTAGAACGTATGTACAAACACAATATTAAGATTTCATTTTGTGTATACAAATGTAAAAGAAAATTATTGTAGTTTCTAAAATAATATTAATTTTATTGATTTGTTGGCGTGAGAAAAAAATATTTATCTACATGTACCCAATATTGGTTTATAAAAATGGACAACAGTGCAACAATTAAATAAAAATAAATTTATAAAAATAGATTAAAAAACAAGACTTTAATGTCATTTTTAAACCGATATTAATAAGGCCTTTAATGTCGTTTTTAAACCGACATCAGAACAAAAACAACATTAAAGGCCTTTAATAACGCTAGCATAGATGTTGGTTGTCAACCGACACTAAAGACCGTTAATGTAGGTTTAAAACCGACATTAAAAGCCAAATTTCTTCCAGTGAGAGAATAAGAATTGTGGCTTTTACAATTTTTTTCGTAATGTAAAGTTAAGCAAAGTTCTTAAAAATTTGAGGGAAAATGAAGTATTTATAAAGAGAGGAAAGATATTGAAATCCAAAATCATTTTTAGTCATTAGACACAAACACAAATAATAATATAATAATATATCATTTTTAAAATAATTTTTTTATGGCACAATAAAACAAGTTCACCATTTTTTTTAAAACAAACTAGTCGTTAGACACAAAGATAAACAATAATATTAAATTCATTTTTTAAAGCCAATAAAATAAAGACAAAAGCAAAAATCATTGCTCCAAGTGGCATTCTCTAATTGGTTCAAATTGATCACTTGGCCACCCTTTCGCCATCTCAGGTATTTTTCTGTTAAGCTTCTTTCATAAATATTTTTTTTTCCGTTTGAACTCAAATTTGGGTGATTCAAGAGGCGTCAAAATCATTGTTTCAAGTTCTACGTTATGGACTATTCAAAATAATAAAATTATAAATAAAAAATTTAAATTTTTTATCATCAAAACATTAATTAATCAACTAATTAATTAGAGATTAAGGGCCAAAAGCCAACAATCTCCTCCTTTTTTATGATGACAAATTATTGAAGAGAAATAACTTGAAACACACATAATCATAGCAACACACGTGATCAACAAGTAATTCTACTATCAAGTATGCATATCAAGAATGTATATCACCATGAAATTCATGTATATATTTCACCACAAAGATCATACTTCAAGACAATTGAAAAGAGATACTTCTCCCCCTTAATTAATTATCCCTCTAAAAATATGCATTATTCAATAGAAATAAATATGCAACAAATTCATAAAAACATATTTTTCTTATACTTTTCCTCCTTTGGAATCATAAAAAAGAATAACAAGGAAGTAAACTCTCCCTAAAAAATATGAACACACATACAAATGATCTAATTCTCCCTCTATAAATATGAATTCAGTAACAATATCAAGTAAGATATAAAATAAAGATGCATCAGAAGGAATAATACCAAGCTCAAGCCTATTTTTACAAAACCTTTCTTCATTAAAAGTCTTGGTAAATATATCTGTTAATTGATTATTTGAGCTCACAAACTTAAGAGTAATATGATCATTTTGCACATGCTCTCTAATAAAGTGATGTCTAATATCAATATGCTTAGTTCTAGAGTGATGCATAGGATTCTTAGTCAAATTGATGACACTAGTATTATCATAAAATATAGGCACATTATTAAATTTTAATCCAAAATCACAAAGAGCTTGTTTCATCCAAAGAATTTTTGCACAACAACTAGCAACCACAATATACTCTGCTTCGGTAGTGGATAAAACAATCAAATTTGTTTTTTAATAAACCAAGATACTAAGGAACTACCAAGAAATTAGCAAGTCCCACTAGTACTTTTACGGTCAAGTAAACTACCATACCAAGCATGATAAAGAGAGTATTATCAATTTTTTTCCATCTTAAAAGTGTAAAAAATTGTTAAGTCCACCATGAAGTCCTTTTTTACATGGTTGCCTTTACTCCTTATGTGCACATAACAGTTAGCTCATTGATAGGAAGAAGACTAATGGTTTAAACATAGTTTCACATTCATTTAAAATATATACAACATACTTCAATAATATCGTAACCTTTCATTTGAAATCTATCTAAAACATTCATATGTAAAACACCATTACAAATCAGTAAGAACTTTTAAAGAAAGTTTTTCACGTAAACAAACACTTTAGGAAAGAATCACTCACAATAACTTGTTTTTCCTTAATGTAGAATGCCCAGCTTCAACGTTCTTCTTATTGCCTAGGGCCAGCTTAACACTTAACTTTCTTTTAAATTTCTAGAATTAGGCTTCTTTAACCAAATTTTTTCCTCTATTTATACTAATTCCCAAATTGGATTAGTCAGCCATAATCTCTTAATAACTCGTCAGCTCATACTCTTAGTGATACACGTGTACGCTTTATGTTTAACTTAAAACATGCTTAACTCTTAACCTAGCTTACACGTAAACCCCTATTAAATAAAGATTAGACATCTTTCTCATCTAATTCTATTTCGCAAAGAACTCCAAACACTTAACGATACTTAAATGTCGAAAGTCTTATCGTATAACCTTACCTCATAGAAAACTTGATTCAAAATGCCAGCTTCTAATCATAGCTTTCCTTTCAAAACACACTCTTCAAATACTTTGTCAAAATTTTCCCCTTCTAATTTAGATACGGGTCTCATAGTTATCTTTGAGGAATAATTGACATGGGTTTAATTAGTTCAAATAAATCAAATTTTAATTTAGATAGCTTTGCAGATTCTGGATATTTATCTGATCCACACAAAATTATATCTCAAATATGTTATAGAATCACATGTGGAGGATATGTTATATCATGCCAATCAGTGAAAAAAACTTTAACATCTACTTCCTTAAATCATGTTGAAATTCTATAAATGCAAGAGCCAAGTCGAGAATGTGTATGACTAATATTAATGACTCAGCACATTTGTGGAACAATGGTTTGTCTTCTAGTAAAATTCTTTCAACTATACTATACTAAGACAATATGAGATGTATAACTTAAATGAAATGAGTTTATATTAAAGGAGATATAACAAAATATATTTCATCAAAACTTTTCTACACTCATGATCTTAAAGGATTGAAGAAAATGATGACATCACAGTACAACAAATTTGTTCGAAATATAACCTAGCAGACTTATTTACAAAATTATAACCTACCGCAACCTTTACAAAATTAGTGCAAATTGAAATGTGGCAACTCAGAGATCTCACATGATGCTTCCATGAGAGGGAGTGTAAATTGTATAAAGGGTTTTTGTACCAGACAGAAAAATCTTATAATAAAATTAAACCCTTATTACCTTTATTTAGTATATCGCAAATATGAAAAAAATTATTTATAATATTGGACAAATAAAAATTATTACTCTCTTTCCTTCCTCTTAGCCTAATATATTTGGGGTAAAATGCAGTTAATCTTTCAAAATATAATTAAACTATAACTTTTTTTATGTAATTAACTAGAAATTTTATCTTTTTTATCTTTCAATTTTTAGTTTCAATTATGTTCTTTAGTATAAAACTATAACATATTTTAGTTCTTCATTGGAAAAAAATACCATTAGAGTACATTTTACAAGATGATTGGAAGCCTCATAATTCTACTTATTTAGTGTATTGTTTATGATAAATAGCTATTATATTAAAAGGTGGAAGGTAAATTAATAAATAATATAGAATTTGCACTTGACAACAAAATCTTCTAATAAAATTAACGAAAATTAGAAAGAGTAGCATTTTGAGAATATGATATAGCAAATATATCACATTGTTTCAGAATTTTGCACATATAACAAAATTTTCACTTATAAAAATATTCTTCATCTTAAATTTGTTATTATTCCTAAGCTACCATTCAATAACTTATTTTTCTTCCTCTTTTTAATGTCTTACTCATTATTTATTTATTCTCCCACTTCTTAAGGCTCTAGTTATTTATTTATTCTTATACGAGAAAAAATATTTGTTCTTTCTGTCTTAATCTTGATTTTAGAATATCAATAGTACAATAATTGCAAAATGAAATATAACGGTTGTTGATCAGAGTAATTTAACTTCATTTGTGATTTTCTTATTTTTACTTTCTTCGGTACGTATTTTGAGTTGAATGTGATTTCAAATGATTTCATTTTATTTTTTTATATTGATTTTGTTTTGGTTTTACTTTATCTCAGTTTTGCATATCAATGTTGTGATATGTTTATATTATATGTATTAGTTGGTAGATATACTTACTACGTGATTTTTATTTTTTTTTTCAAATTTTATGTTGTTCATTATAGTATTATTAAGTATATGATTGATATAACTCAATATATCCTTATTAAGTATATCAACATTATATTGTTACAACATGTCAGTAAAGTAAATCATTATCAAGTATATGAATTAAGTTTACAAGTGTATATCAATAGTATATCAAGTGTATAAGTAGGACTTCAAGTATATCAAATGTATTTAATCAATTAAATGTATAAGTGAAGAATACTAAGTGTATTTGCAGTGTATCAGGTGTATCAAACATATCATGTACATCAAAAGTATCAAATTTATTGAGTGCACCAATGAAATATAATAAGTTTATTGCAGTAAATCAAGTGTATCAAATTTATAAGTGAAGCCTTTAAATGTATCAAACTAATCGAGTGTATCAAGACCCAAGGGGTATCAAGTGTATCAAGAAGAATAAAGTGTAACAAGGAGTATTATGTGTATCAAGATGTTTCAGGTGTGTATCAAAAGATATCTAGTATATCAAAGATTATCAGGTGTATCAAGAAGTATCAGGTGTATCAAGGGGTATTAAGTGTATCAGACGTGTATAAGGTGTATCAAATGTATATTAGTAACGAAGGCATTTGTGACATTTTTGCTTTGTTTTTGCCATTTTTGCAAATAATAAAGTATGTGTGCTATGGACTTAATTATTATAATTTATTTTTTCATTTTTGCAAGTGCCCCTAAAATTAAGCCCATATCTCCTCTATTTATTATATTGCAAATATGAAAAAATTTATTAACAATATTGTTAATTTATTTTCATAAATACCAAAGTTACCCCAATTCCTTCCCCCTAGCCTTATCGGATAAAAAAATAAAACACTAAACCGACGTGCTTGAATGCCTCCTCGAAACTGAAATAAGGATTCTTACCTAGATGCAATAGTAGAGTGAGCTTCTTGTATTGTTGTCTTGTCCTGCTTCAATCACTCTATGTGATGGAATGGAGACGCGATCACCTAGACATCCTACGTGAGATTCTTCGCGAAGTAACGCGTCGAACGCCTAGTAAGTGGAATTAACAGATAATGGCAAAGAAATTTGATGTGGAATGTAGACTGAAGAATTTCGAAAACCTCATTGATATTTCAATTTCAAGTACATTCAGTACTTTTTACAACATTCATCACAAAACTACTAAACATGACGACTGAACAAGACTTAGACTTCCCTCGTCTAACTATTACATGTTATGTGAGTAGACAGTGACCATTACTAAAACGATACAAACAAGAGGCACGATAGGCGATCAAGGCTGCAAGTTCAACGATGGATGTTCTTCTCTACCTAGGAGATGATAAAACAAAAAGATTGAAGGGTTAGACTAAAACGTCTAGTGAGTGAAATTTTTTATCAACACCTTTAATAAATCATGTTTGCCTTAACACAACATAGACATTTTGCCAAATCAAGCAACATAAATAACATGTAAGTCAATCGATCATTAGATATATTCAAGTTTAGAACACTTATTCAAGGCGTTAAACATCTTTCAACATCTCAATTTTATCAACAATTCATAAATCTCAAGGGAGAATTTTTATCGATCATCACTATTCATGTGGAAAATCGTGTCTTTTCAGTATTTTCATCGTAATTTATATAGCATCATATGCCTCTCGTATACCACATAATCATTCTTAAAATCATTCTACATGTTTAATTACATTTTTGTACCATTTCCTCAGCTCAAGCATTTACCATAGTACTTCTTTTCCAAGTTGCAGGTACATATGTTCCATAAATTCCAATTCGCATAACACGTCTTCTAATGCCAGATCACACAGCAAGCAAATGACATCCATACCAGGTCACACAACAAGTATAATGCATCTTATTCAAGATCACACAACATGAATAGGACAATATATTCTAGATCACACAGCAAGAATAGAACATCTTATCCCAAATCACACAAGAATAAGACATCCCCTACCAAAACACACAACAAGTGTGAGGTATTATATCACATACGGTATAGAGATCATTTCATTTCAACCTTTATTAGATCTCATACATTCTTCAAAACACATCATTTCATCACATCATTCAAAGTTTATAGTACATCCTATTCGTTTATAAGTCATATACATTTTAAGAGTTGAAAGCAGAAGGGAAATCATATAATTCATGATCACAATATAAATATTTGTAAGGATTCAAACACATTTTAGAAATCCTTTTCATTTGGAAGCATTTTGTAAGAAGAATCACTCACAACCACAGTCAACTACCTCCTTAGCCTAGCTTCCTCGTCTAAGAGTTAATTTCCTTTGCACTTTCTTGTAATTCTTGTTGGATTTTGGCTTGTTTTAGATCTCTGAAAACCTCATAAACCTTCTTAATTCTCTTAAGTGAGCTCGCAGTAAATGCAACTGCAAATTGATCTAAATAACTTTATTTATAAGTCTCTCCGAGGAGTTTTCCCATGATTGAATGATTATCCTTGTTGGAGGCGAGAAGTGGTCCAATCTCAAAACTCTACGCGTCTCTGTCCAACCCTTATCCTAAATTTGGATTGGACAGCTAGGTCCAATCAGTCGCTGGGCTACTGACATTGGGGACACATCACTGTTTCTAGGTGAAGTAGCCCTAACTTGCTCAGTTGTCTGTCGTGTAACTCTCTTTGCGTAAAGACCTTCCAGCGCATAATCCTTTCACAAAACACATTCTACTATCATAAATTTCTTCGTATAACATTCCTATCGCAGGGTCTTCATTACGTTAGGGGTATGTGATCAAGGCTTTACAAATTTATTTTGATTGTGTTGATGTGAGTAAATGTCACGCCCCACTCTAAATGTCACTTTATGCAATCAAGTGGAGGTGAGCCACCTAGACACTCAATCTGTAGCTCTCACAAGGTTAGCAATAAATACCTAGTGAGTGGTAAGGAATACAACCAATAATTCTAAACACATAATATGAACACAAATGGAATGAGATGATTTCATTTTAAAATAAGTGAGTACATGTGGTGTTCAATACAAGTGTCTCTGGAGAAAACAAAATACAACTTAGCAACAACTAGACTCTTTTCACCTAACTCTACATGCTATGCAAGCTGATAGTGCCCACTACAAAATTGATGTGATCACCAGGTACAATAGGTGATCAAGACTGCAAGTCCAATAATGGATGTCCTTTGCTATCTAGGAGGGATAAAACAAAATATTTGAAAGGTTAAACAAAACGTCTAGTGAGTGAGGTCTTTTATCAACATCTTTAATACTTCAAATCCTGCTTTAACATGTCATTTCACGAAATCGTTCAATACCAGTGGTATGAGTTTCAAACGCAAAATGCCATGTCTAAAATCAATCATTTCATACGTTAGGTAGTTCTTCACAATTTATCGTGTCACACCCCATTCTAGGTTTTTCTTACTAACTTAGATCGTGGCATGAAAACACTTTTTGTCACACCTTGCCTCGGGTACTTGCTTGCTCATCTGAGATGTGGCATGATGTCAGTCGAAGTTGTTCGTCTCTGAAACAACCTCAGTTGACAAATGACATGAACACTAGCAAAAATTTTAGAAACCACGTAAGTCTTTAAACTTGAAATACTTACAAAAAACGTAATGTGACCCATTTTCAATTCTTTTTATAAATACCATGTAAAAATATATCAAACATGAACACATAAACTCTTGAATAAATATAGTATACTTTTAGCAAAACAATTCCTTTTATGATTTAAAACTAAGTTGGTTTGGCGGCAATATGTTCAAGACGCTGAGAACCACAATCTATACCTAGAAAGTGGAAAAACATTTTTGAAAGGGTAAATCGAAAGACTTAATGAGCAACGACTTTGTAAAACATGCTTTTTAAAACAATTTATCTTTAAACTTGATTTTTTGCATAAATAAATAAATTTACTTGCTATACCACATGAAACACAAGGTGGGCCCTATGATGTCCCTCATCTTGTTATATGATATTTATAAGGTAGAAATCAAGCATCAGTAGTGTCTCATCTCGTTATAGCTATTTCGAGGTGGGAACCTACAGATCATCATCTCAAGAGATGGAAAACCATTTGTAGAACCTTCGTCTCATTAATTTGTCCCAGTGATAGAATATATAGGTATCTACTGAATACCTCTATCATAGAAACCTCTATGCACAAGGCATATCCCAAAAGGGTTGCTATATACATATATTGAATCGGTATATCCTAAAACATTTTTGAATCATTCTTTAACTTGAAAACATATTTACTTGTAAATCTCATTAGGACAACTTACATAACAAATATTTCAAATCCATGCTTTGGAAACATTTGCTAAATCAGTAACTCAAGTATTTGTACATTAAAGCATGCTTAAAACATTTGATAAAAAATCATGTCTCATAAATACTTTTAGAAATCAATGTGTCACAAGCTATTTCTTGTAAGCTTGAAAACATGTTTATTAAATCATTTAGAAATCAATGTGTTACTCACTGTACTTATACATATCCTTGGCCAAAAATTGCTTCCAATCTTTCTTATCCTGAAAATTTATATTTTATCATTAATTAATTTTTTGAAAATGAAAATATAAAAAAGTTCCCTTAAAATTTCCAAAAATATCACAATAGCCCAAAAACAACCCAATGGTGTCCACTGACATAAGGGATAACGTTGGCTGCATGCACATGGCCTAAGGACTTGTGTGCTAACCTCATAGTGAAGGCATATGCCAAGTGCTAACCTCGCAATGAGGGGCAA
The DNA here is from genome assembly GCA_037974545.1 of Cucumis variabilis. NCBI lineage: Eukaryota > Viridiplantae > Streptophyta > Magnoliopsida > Cucurbitales > Cucurbitaceae > Cucumis > Cucumis variabilis. Next base: position 3,790,260 of record JBBPDI010000005.1, read on the forward strand.
CACACACACAAGGTTGCATATCAACACTCGTCACGTGTCCTTGTCTGCTTGGTGTTGTGCGCTCAGCTTGCCGCCTACTAACCTCCTTTCGCGAGTTTTGCGCATAGCCTGAGGGCATGCCTTGTCGCTCAGTTGTGCCATGACCATGTCGCAAATCTCAAAACAACATAAAATAACCTCTATAACCAAAACTCCAAGCTCATCTCGCCTAACACACATAACATGGGCCTACTGCCCATAACTTCAATTTTTGTATGGAATACATGACCCGACATTGATAAGATCATAACTTAAAATCCATAACCTATTTAACAAAACTTCATTTTACAAAGTTACACTAAATAATCTTAACTTTCTTACCTCAAAATTTCAGAATTGCACACTAAATTTTTCTTTTCCCCTTGTTATTTTCTATGCTTTTCTTTTCCCTTTTGTTGCTAATCACAATTTTTTTTTAAGCATTGCATTCAAAAAATAGTCCTCCTACACTCCCTTGGGCTTGACACCCACGCTTGCACCTAGCTACGGTAAAATACAAAAATTCTTTTGTCAAGATGGTTAGGTAAGTACCCCTCACAACTATTTTAAATTTTCTAATATACACGACCTTGCCTATATACCTTGCGTAATCTTTTACCTTTTTGCATATCAATTCACATCTTGTCACCTTTCCACATCAAAATGCATGTTAATAATACAAAGACACTTGAACTATTCATTAAACTGATTGCCATGAGCTTGACACATAGTTGTTCAAAACACATGGCTAACCTCTTTGTCCAATTCGCATAGCCTTTCTTCTCGCCCACAATAACCTCTTAAGCCTTCTCGCAAAGTTTGGCCGAATAACCTTCCATTGCATAGACTTGGCCACCCAACTAACTTTTCAACACATAGCCTTATATGTAGTCTTGTCGTCGAACAACAAGCCCCAGACACCTAACTAACCTTCAATGTCTTCTCGCCACCCCATCTAAATGCCTAGATAACCTCGAAATCCTTCTTCTCACCTAACATCTTCCAAAACGCCTAGTGACACCCATTTTGAGGTTATTTCTATCCTTTTTGCTGCCTACTCAATACCTCTAAACCAACATAAGACCTCAATAATCCTACTCAATACCAACTCAACCTCTAAACACTTTGTTCTTAAATCTCAACACTTAGCCAACTTTTCTCCAATAAGCATAATATTCTTTTCATGACACTTTTATCCTCAACTTCCTTTTTTCCTTAAATCTCATTTTCTCTTGTCCTGAATAAAACTTAACAACTTCCAAAGATGATAGAAATTTTTGGGTTTTACACTTTTTGAAAACAACTTTTTCAACTTAAACTTTTATAGAACAGGCATTACAAAATATCTACAGAAATTTCGGCAACATCTCTCCTAAGATTTAGGTTAGCCAAACCTGAAAATGGAGAAATTTTCACTTCTATATAAACATATGCAATCTTCAGACTCAAAAACACAGCAAGTGTGTTTCACCATACAAGCATCCAGACTGTTCCAGAGTTTCAAGCAGAATTTATATCAAACTAGATATTAATTACAAAATAATTATAGTCCAATAGAATCTCTCAAAATGCACATAATAATGTGACTCTCGCTACTTTTAACTACCCCATGAAGGAATATAAAACTCAGTATATATATACAAAAAGAATTAGAGTCCATAACGAATGACAGAAAGGTCAACCAATGCTTGATCCTTGACTGCTACTTGGAGGGGAAAAATATTTAAAACGTGAGCTAAAACTCAGTGAGTGACAAGTTTTCAAAAGTAAAAAAACTCGTAAAACATGCTATCAAGAATATTTAAATGTGCATCATTAATTAAATCATAATTAAAACATTATAACCACATGTTACTATAAATCACAAGTGTTGCTAAGAAACCTGTAGTCAATCTGACCATGGTAAGGCACCTAAATATATGGCCAAGAACAGCTCGTACCTGATCAAAGAATCATGCGGCCATACAATTAGCTCACGCATATTTAGTACCTGCCATGATAGTAACCTCCATCCAATTCGATCATGATAACATACTAAATACACGACCTAGAATAGCTCACACATGATCTATATCCATAAGGAAACACACGACTAAACGGAGCTCACCCATAATTACCACATACCAGTAACAACATCCATCCAATCTAACCATGATAGCATACTAAATACACGACCTTGAATAGCTCACATGCGATCCATATCCACAAGAAAACATGTGGCCAAATGGAGCTCACACATACTTAGCACCTACCACAGTAACAATCTTCATTTCCTCCTATATTCACATAGAGCCACACAAATCATAGGTTAAATTAGGCCCGAAGTCATATCACAATTCTCCATCCATATCCTCACCTAGGCTCAGGTTCTCAGATCTTTGGTCACAACCTCTTTCAGCCTCAAAAACCCCTAACAACCATAGGTGACGCTACAAAAATACATTCACGTAGCCTTTAAGAAAATTATCAACATTATTTCATAAACATCATATGTTTCAAGTTTAAAACCAAACATGGTTAAAAATATATTTTGAAACCATTTTCAATCCTCAACCATCAACACAAACTTTTAAAATCCCTTCAAGTATAATAAATAATCAATGAGTATTTTAGAAATCGGTTATCATCCAAATCATGACTAATACGTTTGGATTCAACCATATTTCTAAAATATAAAAGTTCATGGAAACCGAAAATCATATTTTAAAACCAAGTACAACCAAAAGCTTGAAACATATTTTTATAAAATTCAAGTCATACACATTCTTGAAATCATGATGCGTTAACACATTGTTTAAACATAAACAAAAATGTAAGCATAACAAGTTTAAGTCATGGTAATTTTCAAGCAATGTCATAAAATGAGATGAATATGTACAAAGAAAGTTTGAAAATGAACCACTCACATTAATAACTCAATCCCCCAAGATTATACACTTTCCCCATTTTAATTTGGTCTGAAACATAGATTAAGTTCTCTTAACTATCTTCACTTAGCAAGACGATACAACAATCTCTAAAAATACTTCATTATGAACATTCGAGCTATTTTACATTTCTAGAGTACTTACATTCTTGAATCTCCTTGGATTATACTAAAAATCTACTTCCAAACCTTTAAACCTCAAATTTAGATCTTTAGTAAAATGGATGTCCAAACTTAAGTCAAACTCATTGGAGATTTAGATGCATTAACAATCTAAATATCAATCTATCGAGTCAAATACTTAAGAACTTACTCAAAATTGTCTTAAATGACTGTAAATAGTCTAGTCTTTCTATAATAACTTAAGATGACACGCAAACTATGGCTCTTATGGATTCCACATTTAACAAATAAAATCATAATTCATATTTTTCTCGAAATCCTAGCTTTAGTAGGTTAACTTCAACTACTCATAACTTCTTTAATACATAATAAAAATTAATGTACTTTATATCAAAATTTTCATTTTTGAGCCCTCTACAACTTATATGAAGAAATGAAAGTGAGATTCCCACTAGATTTGTTCATAATTACCCAGAACATAAGTACTCTAAAATCGTATTCTCTGTAACTTCCTATTTTCCTCCTACATTTAAACATATTTCCAATTAGAATTGCCTAACGAGTGCTTCATAAAATTTATAGGATATTGAATAAGCTTTCCAACCATATCCAGTATAGCTTTTAGTTCCATCTATACACTCTAGGATACTCGAAGAACCAGAGGCTTCTTGGAATTGCATAAAAAGTTTGTGACTTGATTTCTAAATCGAAAGCATTCACTTAGCCTTAGAATTAATTCAAGCTTTATTCACGAAACTTGTTAGAATTTGAGTCAAATTTCAAAAAAATCCAACCTTACATTTTAATTCTTCTTGTGTAGGTCAAATGAAATAAAAACCAGAGATGATCTGTGAAGACCAAGTTTCTGCCATGGCTGTCTCTTTCTTCAAGTTTTTCCTTAAAAAATGTTTGTAAGCAGGATTTGGAATTCGGATCTTCGATATTCCCTTGCATCCCATGCGACTCGGTGACATTTTTGACCTGGTGACATCATCCTTACTTTCCTTAAAGGTTTATTAGAGTTAAAGTTATCCCCACAAACCAACACGTGTCCTTTCAGCATGCTTTGTCCTCACTCACATGCATCCTAGGAAAATTACCAGGAGGTCATCCAATATAGAATTACTCCAAGCTAAGCACGCTTAACTTTGATGTTCCTATGATCGAGCCACCGAAAAGGAAGGTGCACCTTGTTGGTATAGGTGTTAACTTTTAGTTCTTTTAAGTCTTTCTTAACATTACTTTCATGTCCTTAGGATTCCTCTCATTCAGATGTGGTATATCGGTTCATTCATGTCTCCCTCCTTATCTCGGGCGTTACAAAAACTTCCAACGATTAGTATAATTATTCAAGCAATGATCCTTAACCAAAACTTATAAATAACTTAGCTAGGTAATCTAAACTTCAATGGATAGCATCATAACTACCTTCTAAATTCAAAATCAATCATCCAACATCATGGGTGTTTTAGTATTATGAGTAAAAATTAGGTGGGTACTCAAGACCCACCCCATAAAGCTTAGAATCTTACCCAAGTGGTGCCAAAACGCTAAATTCAAGCTTCTGAATGGCTAAACAACGACTCAAATTCTTATAAAACTTGAATCTAGCATCAAACCATTATGGGTAATGCTTAATTCAAGCCAAAACTTAATGTGTATGCAAAAATCTTAAGAAAAACCCTCCAAACTCACCAGAAAGCACCAAATCTGTCCACATGAGCAGATCCGACAAGCTAGCCATGATGCGACACAACGTGAAAATTTGTAAGTGAGGAGTGACATGACGACTTTGAATGAATTTAAATCAACTTGGCAGATTTGGAACCAGCCTGACTCGCGACGGCTTCATCAAACATCGATTTGGTTTGCGACTACGTAGCTGATGACGATCGACTACAACTAGCAATCAAACGACAGTGAGTGAGGTGGTTGGCGTGGCATGCTGGTCGTCATCTGTAATCAGTGTCGACATAAAGGTGAGGGAGAGAGGTTTTGAGTGAGGGAAAATTTGAGAGAGGGGTGGGTACGCGTGCTCTAGAAGAATAGGAAAGCAGAAGAAGAGAAAAAGTAAAAAGAAAAATATCGTTCTTTTCTCTTTTATCTTTTCTCTTTTCTCTTTTCTCTTTTCTCTTTTCCCTTTTTTCTTTTCTCTTTAAACTTTAATAATAAAAAAATCTGAAGAAAAAACCATTATGCCCCTCACTCCATAATCAAACTTACTTTTTGTCCCTATCTTCATTCTTTTCAAATACTTAATAAATTTTTCAAGTCTTATTCCAAACTAAATTTGTTCCAATTTCCTTATTACAACAATTCACCATTAATGGATTGACAACTAGATTTAAACTTATTTATTATAATTTATAAAATATTAATATAAATAAAAGGTGAATATAATGAGGGATTACATATCGTATCGTTATTTCATAGAATCATTCTACATAGTTAATTATGTCTTTGTACCTCTTCCTCAAGTCAAGCATTTACCACTCTTTTGCCAAGTTGCAATTATGTAGAGTAATCTCAATGCATTTAGCAGGTTCCATCAATTTCACTATGTATCATGTGTCATCCAATGCCAAACCACATAGAAAGCAAAGGGCATCCCCTATCAGATCACACAGCAAGTGTCACTCCTGGTCCAAAATGTCACACCATGCGACCAAATTGAGAACATGCCGTCTAGACATTCAACACATATCTCTCATGAGATGACACACTAAACACCTAGTAAGTAGAACAACTTCATAATTTAAAATTTTAAACGGAGAAGATGAAATTAAAGGAAAGAAAAACACTTCATTAATAAACACTATAAGGGTACCTTTGACAATTGGTACTCAAGTCCTTTAAAAAAGACAAAATATAGACTCAACATGACTCAACTTTACTCGCCTAATCCCTACATGTTATATAGAATGATAGTGGACACTACCAAAATGATGTGAGTAGAATGCACATAAGGTGATCACGACTGCAAGTTCAACGTTGGGTGTCCTTTGCTACCTAAGGAGAGGGGGAGGGGGGGGGAGGAGGGATAAAACAAACATTTAAAAGGTTAGACAAAAATGCTTAGTGAGTGAGGTATTTTAACAATTACCTTAAACAAGTCAATGTTGTTGTAAGGCCACAAAATCAGCTATAAGAAATCGACATTTTAGCATAATAACTTAACATTTTACAGTTTATCCCAACATATGCCTTTTGCATACAGGATATTCATTTCGCCGAATTGCTATGCATATTTAATTCACACCCTTTTATCTCTTTCCTCAGCTCAAGCGTTTACCACACTCTTTTGCCAAGTCGTAGGTATACGAAGTAAACTCAACGCATATAGAAAATTCCATCAATTCTTTTACACATTATGCGTCTTCCAATGCCATATCACACAATAAGCAAAGGGCATGTCATACCAAATGACACAACAAGTATGAGGCATTCTATTCAAAATCACACCGCAAGAATATAACATCTTACCCCATATCACACAACAAAAGTAAGGCATCTTATCATTAAGGATATAAGGTCAACTAAATCTGAAACATAACGTTTAATCTCAACATTTTATCAAAAGCAACACAACATTCAAAGAGTCAATTATCACAACATTTCTCCTACTCAGAGTCATTCATAAAATTCTTTCTTTTTATTGGTAAAACCACTTTCGTTGGTGAAAAGTATGTTGAAAATCATATAGTTCATGGATTCAAAAGAAGACAATAAAGTATTAAATAAGATTTTGGAAACTCTTTTCTTTATTTGGAAACTTTGAGTAAGAGAACCACTCACTATTGCGGTTGACCAGTTTCCTAGTTTAGCTTCCTAGACCAAAGTCTCATTGATCGGAATGAGCCCATTCCTCATCTCCAATCTTTTAATCTTTCTAGTTTTCTTTCTTAGCAAAATTAAGGTAAAAGTAATCTCAAATGACTCAAACTCTCTATTTATAGACTTTTTCAAATGACTCTTTCCATATTGAAATGATTTCTCTAACCGGTGGTGGAAAATGGTTCAATTTTGAAACACCACGTGATTCTATTAACCCTTATCCTGAACTCAAATTATGCAGTCGGGTCCCATCAATCGTCGACCCATAAATATTTGCATCATATCACCCTTTCTCTAAATGAAGTAGGTTAACTTGTCCATTTGATCATCGTGCACTTTCTTCGTGTAAGGATCCTTATCACGTAACTCATTGCATTCTATTAACATGAGTCTCTTCGCATCTTATTCTTATTCTAGGGCCTTCTTCACCTTGGTTGTATGCAATCAGGGCCTTACAGCAATTATAAGACATTCCATACTAGATCATACAACAATTATGAGACATCATATTCAAGATCATACAGTATGAACATAGCATTCTATTCCATATCACACAACAAGAATAAAGTGTCTTATCCCAAATTACATAACAAAGATAAGGCATTCCATACCGATCACACAACATGAACAGAGCATTCTCATCGCATAAGGTACAGAAGACCATCACGTTTTCAGCTTATCAAATCTCATCATTTCAATAACAAGTTCTGTGTGTGCGTGTGCGTGTGTGTGGAAGTTTTTTGTTTTGGGAACATTGTATAAAGAAAACCATTGTATAACTAAAACCACTCACAGTTACAAAATCCATTTGCTCTTTCACCTAGCTTCCTTGGCCAAGAGTCTCCTTGCATCTTCTGAATTCTTTGTCAGAATCAAGCTCGTTCTGCGGTTGTAAAATCGCATATATTTCCCTCAATCCTTTCTTAGGTAAGCTCAAGACATAAGCAACTTCAAACGAATATGAATTCCTTCTATTTATAGATCTTCTCTGGTGAAATTTCTTAAGAAGTAATGATTACCTTATCTCAAAGCACCATGTGTTTCTGTCTAACCCTTATCTTTAACCATGATTCGGCGACAGGGTCCAATCAATTGCCTGCCTATTGACATCAGGGTCACATCACTGTTTGGAGGTAAAGTAGCTCAGACTACTCTTTCGTTCATTGCGTAACACTTTTCACGAAACGCATTTTACCAGTAGAAGTCTCTTCATGTGTTATTCTTACTATAGGGCCTTCATCGTGTTGGTGGTACACGATCAAGGTCTTACAGCGAATGACTCCACTTGAAGAATCAAGTACCAGTTGTCTAGAGAGTCAGCGGCACCATCAAGGTTTGGATCGAGGCAATGGGCTCACTTGGAGTTTGAGAGCAGACTTGAGAATGGAATCTATGAATCTCTTCTCTGCTAATTCTCTGAGAAGCGAGCTTCTAATTTCTCCTTGGTTACTCCATTCATATTTACAAAGCAGTGGCGACGGAGGAGAGAGAGTTCCTGATAGAATTTTGCTTCCTTCCTAATACAAACATGGAAAAAGAGAATCAGGTATCACATGGAGCTGTGATCCACTTTGTTGGACTTGAAAATTTTATGATAATCAGAAGGTAATTAGATAACAATTAGAAAGTAATTAGATGATCACAAACATAAGGTAATTATATGATAATCAGAAGGTAATTAAATTAAATGATTATTTCAAAAGGCTAAGTAAAATGGAAAAAAAATTAAAAAGTAGAATGGAACAATCAGATGGTAATCAAATGTCTATTTTAGAAAGTTAACTAAAATTAGAAAGAAAAAAAAGGTAATCATATGACTATCTCTGTTTTTTATCGTTGTGGTTAAGCTTTCGTTGGTCATTTTTCATAGTGGCAATGATATGATCGACAATGATATGTAGATTACAAAAATGAAGAATGATCAGAAACTACATAGTAATTAACAAAAAAACAATGTAGATAATCAAATGAGAATCATAATGTGATAGAAAAAAATCCTTAGCAATTGACAAAAATAAATTGGAAGGTAATCATATGATGGTAATCAGAAACTACTTAATAATTGACAAAAAATGGAAGATAATGAGATTATTATCGATAAACTACTTAATATTTATAAAAAAAATAAAAATAAGTTCAGTAAATAGTAAATGGTATCATATTAAATTATATAACAATGAGATGGTAAATCAGTATCATTAACAATTAGATAACAATTTATATTGAATAACAATCATATAATAATCAGACAACAATCAAATAGAAACCGATATCATTGAAACTAATGGTAATAAGATGAAAATAAGATAACAATCAGATGGTAATCAAATGCAATTACACATTTCTAACTATGAGGCCATTTTGGTCATCCAAAAATTTCAATGGGTTGGGCTTGGTAATTTGCCATTTCTGCAAAATTTAAAATGTTAGGTCATGAACTTAACATTCATTTTATATTTTGTCATAAGTGCAAGCGACTCTTGTATAAATTATATGAAAATATGTACTCTTTTTCCTTCACTAGGATTTTTTTTACCATTAGGTTTTTTCCTTGTAAGATTTTAACAAGACATATTTCATATATATAGTGGACATCAAAGGGCAAGTATTATATAAATATTATTAAATAAATGTTCATTATGTTTAGTGTCAAGTGACATGTTTCACTCGCTCCACGTCCTATCTAAATTGTCATGTCTTGAAAAGTATTAATTACCATGTGTTAGTGCCTCCACATCTCATCTACATTGTCATATGTCTTGAAGATACCAACTTTTTGTGGCCATGTAATTCACATCATGCTTGCCAAATTGATTATAAATAATGATTTTTTTGTGGATTTTATACGACACACAAGTTCCATGAAATTTTGGAGATAATAGAATTTGTTTTTGTGCTTCAAGAATATCATTTTACTAGTTTTATTATTTATATTATTACTATTTTATTATTATTATATTATATTTTTTTCTATATCCATATTTCGGTTCTACATCATTGTGCTCTTCAATTTCACAACACATATTAATTAATCTATAATCTAGTTTATATTTAACCTAATATTTAGTTGGTAACTACATCTAATTAATTCTATAATACATATATTAGGTTAAAAATTCCCTAAACTTTCCTAGAGATAACAATTTAGTCTTGGAGTTTTCGTTTGTAATGATTTAGTCATTTTACTTTTAATTTTGTAAGAGTTTAGTATCTAAATTTTACTATATAACAATATAGTTTTTATACTTTAAAATTTGTAACAAGACTTTTGTCCAGAAATTATGGTTAAAGATTTAATGAATTAAAATACGAAAACTACTTCATAAAATGATAAAATAGACATCTAATTTCAATTAATATTTTTACATTAGGAACTAAATTGTCATAC
>JBBPDI010000005.1:3881257-3899031 GCA_037974545.1 Cucumis variabilis
ACGATTCCTCTTTGATCAGGGAAATTTCTAACGCTAGTTACCAAGACGGCCGTATTGGCAAAGTTTTGTGCATTAGCGGTAAAGAAAATGTAAATAAACATTAACCACAAGTTAGGCTTTGGGACGTACTCAGAAAAGGAGAGCCAAATCATGAAGTAGCTAAAGAAGTTGAGCGTTAACGGTGGAGCCACCTCGGCAAAAAGTCCGGCAAAGACACCAAGGTTGGCACCGAGATCTTTAGCAAAACCCAAGGTACTAAGTTGGGTTTGACTGTAATCAAATTTGGTCTTTAAAACTTTTGAGTATGTTCCAAACAAGTAAGTCGAACCACAACCGATCATGATGAGAAATGCAACGAATATCGAAAACCATCGTCCTTCGAGAACTTGCACGTGGTTTTTTCTTTTCTTTTTTTTTTTTTGTCTTTGTCTACAAATATTCTTCTCAAACATATCTGACAAATATCTCGCAACTTTCAAACATGAATTTAGAGAGAGGATCTTTAAACACCTTGAGAGGAGCTTATAAACTTAGAGAGGGAGTCTTTGTCTTAATGGAAACCCAAGATAATATTCTTCACTGATTCGATTAACAACTTAGGACGTGCCCTAAGTTTATGTGAGAAGGAGTCTTACTCCTAGGGGGAGACTAGGCAATTGATTGAGGGAAAAAGTATTTGAGAATCATTGTAATCGTATTATTGTTATAGATAAATGCTACGTTATAATTGTTTCATTGATATTAGCGAGGTTATCTTAATTCCCCAAGGCACAAGCCCACTCCTGATATAGGTAGTTTACACTGAAATGGGTTATCAGTCTGGTGTTTTCTCTTCTTAATTCTCTTTGGCAAATGTTGTGTAGAATGTTGTAATTTGTTGGTAACATACTTATCACGTAGTAGACAACTCTTTTCTTGTTTTTAAATATAAATGACTATTTTGTTTGTTTATCGTCTCGTATCACATACTTAAGATCTTATCACAATTAACTTCTACCTCTTTATATTAGAGAAAAAAATAGCAAGAATCCTTGGGAAATTATCAAAAATAGGCCCTCTTTTTTTAGGGGTAAAGACTTTTTTGGGATGAATTCTTTTAAGATGGAGTTTTAGAACAAAATAAAGGTAAATTGACTATATTACCTTTACATTTGAACACTCTTCCAACTTCAATATATTTGTAGTACGTATTTGTGATTATTTTTATTGTGCTATGTGTTTGTGATTTTGTTCTCTTGGTCTTATGTTGATGTTAGATTGAGTTAGGTCAATTTTTTTCTCCACTTGGTGCAACTTTAAATTCTAAATGTACTCATGTTCAATTTTACACCTATTTTAGGGGTTCTTACAAAAAATAGTAAAAAAAAATATGATAATAGGGCTCATGTTACTATATTTTTTAAATTGCAAAAGTAGCAAATTTAAAAGTCAATAATCATATAATTACCGTATGATAGTCATCTAATAGCCCTATGATTACCATCTAATAGCTATCCGATATCACTAATTTTGCCATATTCGCAATATGCAAAAAATAGGTATCATGTACAGTTTTTTTCTAAATGTTTTTGTTATTTGATGCAATTTCCCCCTATTTTAAGTATGATTTAAGGTGATTTCACGTATATTTTAGCAAGTTTTTAGTTTGTTTGTTTTTTTTCATCTTGCAAACATCTCACAACTTCTAAACTTGAAATGTTCAATCCCAAATCAATTTTATACTTGTTTTATGTGATGTAGGATTCTTCTGCACACGTTTTGGTAGTTTTTAGCTTTTAGTTTTTAGTTTTTAGTGATTTAAGGTGTTTCTACACATGTTTTAGGTAGCTTTTAGCTATTACTTTTTTACCTTACAAACATCTCACAACTTCCAAATCTCAAATGTCCAATCATAAATTGATTATATACTTGTTTTATCTAATTTAGTGTGTTTCTACACATGTCTTAGAAAGTTTTTATCTATTGTTTTTTATCAGATTAAGTACAAAACTAAGGTGGTTTTAAAAACTTATTACCAAAATATTGTTATTTTGAAACTTTTTACTAAAATAATGTTGATTTTGACATTTTTTAAAAAAAAGAAAAAAAAAAAGAAGGAAGCGAGTCTTGAAGACTCATCCCATTAAAAAAAAAGAAAATAAAAAGATAGGGGAAGAGAGATGTGCGAGTCTTCATCCACTTTCATAAGTTTTTTTTTATTTAAATATTTATATTTCTTTTCTATACTTTTCTTAATTATTTTCTTTTTTGAATGTAAAAGATAAATTTTATTTTTTAATTATCATATATATATTTGTTTTAAAATAGTTTTTTTAAAACTTGATTTTAAATATTTTAGAATCATTATTAATATTAATATCATTTTCCAAGCAATAGAGCCAAAAAGTGAATAAAATATCAAATTTGATCATAGCCTACTAGATATTAGAAAATTTATATCTTAATTTTGGTAGGATCAAAATAAATTTCTTTTAAATCACTTGTAATGATTCATATAGTTATTTAATAATTTTCTTATGGACTTATATTGATATAATGTGAGGATATCATTTCTAAATGATCTTGTTAAACGATGGTTTAGACTTATAATGAAAAAAGGACACGATACTTGATAATAACAAAAGAATAAGGAGATGACATTGAAGATGAGAAATGACAAAGAAGGAAAAGTTATGAAAGAGGAGATGAACAAAATAATGAATAAGAATATGTGAGAATATGAAAAAGAAGAAGTACTAATATGAAAAAGATGCAGAAGCATTCAACGCAAAAATCAAAACCAACCGGTAAATGATCAGCAAATATGTGTTATTTATGTTGTTTACAAATTGTCGTGGTAGCCATTTTAAATAAGAATGATTTGAATTAACTATTATTTTAACTAATTTAATATTTCCTCACATTTTAATTAATTATTATTTTTTAATTTACTACTAATTTATTTTTATCCCTCTAACAAAAAAATCCACTTTCGCTCACATTTTAACTAATTTATTTTTCTCACCTACCAACTTCTTATATTGAATGATCGAGTGTTGACTTCACTATTTCACACGTGTGACTTTTAATAACAAAACAATTGACCATATATTGTAGCATTATTTGTCTTCACAAATCATTCCCTTACATGATTCCCTGTCGTCACTCACCACTGGGACTATAAATGGATAGTGTTTCTGAATACTACCTGGTGTATTCATGTCTAACTCACTGAATATATTTGAAGGAAATTCATGTTCATGACAATTGAAGCTCATCTCTTCGAATTCATCACCAGCCTCTATAGTTATTGTTAGCTATCATTTCTTTATCATCGCACACTGATTGGGCATTTAAGTTTATGCCCAAATTAGGTCCTACCTTTCTATTTAATTTTTCACATGAAAGCTTGGTCATAATCAACCTCATCGACACCATCTATAATATAACCAATTGTAAACAACATAAATAACACATATTTGCTTATCATTTTCCGGTTGGTTTTGATTTTTGCGTTGAATGCTTCTACATCTTTTTCATATTAGTAATTCTCCTTTTTCATATTCTCACATATTCTTATTCATTATTTTTTTCATCTCCTCTTTCATAATTTCTTTTTCTTCTTTGTCATGTCTCATATTTAATGTCATCTCCTTATTCTTTTGTTATTATCAGGTATCGTGTACTTTTTTCATTATAAGTCTAAACCATCATTTAACAAGATCATTTAGATTTGATATTCTCACATTATATCAATCTAAGTCCATAAGAAAATTATTAAATAACTGTATGAATCATTACAAGTGATTTAAAAGAAATTTATTTTGATCCTACCAAAATTAGGATATAAATTTTCTAATATCTAGTAGGCTATGATCAAATTTGATATTTTATTCACTTTTTGGCCCTGTTGCTTGAAAAATGATATTAATATTAATAATGATTCTAAAATATTTAAAATCAAGTTTAAAAAAACTATTTTAAAACATATATATATATATAATAATTAAAAAATAAAATTTACCTTTTACATTCAAAAAAAGAAAATAATTAAGAAAAGTATAGAAAAGAAATATAAATATTTAAATAAGTTTTATTTAAATAAAAAAAACTTATGAAAGTGGATGGGCGAGTCTTTTTTTTATTTTCTTTTTTTTTAATAAGGCGAGTCTTAGTCCTTCTTTTTCTTTTTTTTTTTTTAACGTCAAAATCAGCATTATTTTAGTAAAAAATTTCAAAATAACAGTATTTTGGTAATAAGATTTTAAAACCACCGTATTTTTGTACTTAATCCTTTTTTATCCTGCAACTTTCAAACTTGAAATACCCAACCCCAAATCTATTTTACAATATTTATTTTATGTGATTTAGGGTGGTTGTACACATGTTTTAGAAAGATTTTTAGCTAGTATTTTTATCTCTCAACATCTCGCAAATATCTAGCAACTTTCAAATTTGATATAATCATACCAAATCCATTCTATACTAGTTTTAGGTGATTTATAGTGATTCACTACAAGAATTTTTGTCTCTACTAATGCAGAAAAACGTGGGCAGATCTCAAAAAAAACGTGGACATGCTTCATAGTTGAAACCTCGTCGTCTTTCCTTGGCCCACATTGTTGACTTTACGTCGGCAAAAAATGCCCACAACCAATAAACTTGTGGGTAGAAATATTTATGACCAAAAAAAGTACCTCGGCAGAAAGGTTTTTTCACCCACGACCATCTACCCACGTTTGTTTCGTGGACAAAAATTTTTCTACCAACACAAATATTTTTGTTGACACAAAACAAAACTTCTCCCCATGCCAAATTATACACATGTTTTATAATTTTCTTTTAATAATGTTGTTTTAAAAAATCATGTCAGAAATGGGATAGGAGGACAAATATTGACGAAAATAGGATAGCGACCACAATTTCGCCTAGTCCACGACTTCACTTTTGATATTATTTTTTAAAACAACATTATTAAAAAGAAAAAATTTCATGTTGTAGAAAATATTTTAAGCAACTTCGTTGTTGTTTTTTTATCTTGAACACATCTAACAAATATCTTGCAACTTTCAATTGAATGTATTACTCAAAATCAATTTTATAGAATTTTATTTAAATATGATTGTTTCTAAAACATATTAGCAAAATAATACTTTTTCGTAACTTTTGGGTGAGACTTGCCCTAAATTATTATTTTTTTTAAAAAAAAAAAAAAAAGATACACTTAGATCGGATCTAATTAGGGTGGGCGAGTTCTCAAGACTCGCTCTCCTCTTTTTCAGATTTTCAGAAGGCCGCAGAAGCCATTATTGGATGGAGGATGGAGGTTGTGTATCAAAAGAGAAGACTCACCCTTCCCCAAACTGACTACTGGCCTTCCCCAAACTTTTCAGATTTTCAGATGCCTTCTGCCATGCATGCACCTTCAGATAGATGCCATGCATATCCACACTTTCAAATTTGCCTTCTGCCATGCGTGAAGAAAGAGGGCGAGTTTTTCAACACACTCGCCCGTCCCCTTTAACACCTTTCTCAATTCTCATCTCTTCCCCACTTGCTCTCCCCATTCTCATCCCTTCCCACACAAAAAAGGCTCTCGGCTCCCACAAAAACAAAAAAAAATAAAAAACTTTTGGCCTTCACTGAATTACCTATGGGCTCTCTCTTTTCCTCTTCCTCTCCCATGGATTTCCCTTCTCATTTTCCCTCCATCCTCTCCATCGTTTTCCTAAAACATGATTATTTTCCCCCTTCAATCCTCTTTCACTCTTCTCTACTCTCAACAACTTAAGCATATGTGGTATGAAATTTACTTATATTTTTCAAATTTTATTTTTTAAAAATTATTTATATAAATTTTGGTTAGATTCTTATATTATATTTCAACATTTGGTGGCTGTTTGAAGAAAATATCTACGAAAAGGTATATTTTCTTGAAGAAAATATCTACGAACAAGGTATATTTGCCTTCCAACCAAATCCTTTTAAATTATATATATATAAAATAATATATCATAGTCTCATGTTATTATTATTATTTTCTTTTTTTCTTTTTTGTAGTTTCGTTGTTTTGGATTGGGAACATAAAAAACAAGTCAAAATTGTAGAACGGCTATTCAATTTGTAAGTTTTGTTTTATTAAATTACTATTGCAATTGTATTAGTTTATATTATTGTGGGAGTACACCATTTACATAAATTCAAATTTATAGGATTGAAATATGATATTAATAAAATAAAATAGTAAATAATGGTAATTTTAAAAAATTAAATCAAACCTATGGTCAATTATGATTATATTATGCTTTTATAAAAACGATTACATGATCTAAGTTTAGGTGTTAAATAACTTTGTAGATTAGGATAGTAGGACACCATTTACATTCATCCAAATTTATTAAATTTGATGATAGTGTTAATAAAATAAAATAGTAAATAATAATAATTTTTAAAAAATTAAATACATATGCTAATTGTGTATGATATGTGTATTTTATATGTTGAGGGTTTAATTTATAAAAAAAAATAGATGATCTTAATTTAGGTGTTAAAAGAACTTTTAAGATTATTATGGTAGTACATCATTTTCACGTAAATCCAAATTTATAAGATTGGAAGATGATGTGAATAAAATAATAATAATTTAAAAAACTAGGTATGATTGTGTGATTATATATTTTTCTATTGGTTCAATTTAATTTAAAATTTGATTTTATATTTTTTATTGATTCAAATTTTATTCTAGTGCTTTTTAACAGTAATTAATTATGTATATTGTTTGCTCTTTTTTTTTCTAAATATAGAAAATGACATAAAAATATGTGTTATTAATGTTGTTTACAAATAGCCATATAATTGATGGTGTCGATAAGGTTGATTATTACTAACTTCCATGTGAAAATTATAGTTTAAATTCGAACCGTGATTGTTTTTTAACAATTTATCCAAATGATGGGATATTCATTTGGTATAGATATGAATTCAAATCAGATAGGGATAATATGGAGATTCTATACTTAATTTAACCTCATCCATATCAATAAGATTTATGTCATTCTCTATTTCGAACAAACAAGTAATGAACACCATATTTTCAATTACATTGTTGTTTCCAAGACATGATACATTTGTATGTGACTGTGAGTAGGATAGATTTAGACATAAACTTAAATGCAAATTGGAATATGATGTGTTAAAACTTGTAGTTTGTAATTGTATTCTTTTCAATACAGTCGTTATTGAGAATTTAAATACGTCTATAATAATAAAGCAATTAAACTAAGGTCTTGAAACTATTTTTGAGTAAAATTGAACTTTATGTAGACATAAATATGAATCAAGTTCGAGTATGTATGGCCTAAATGATTTATAGTATACGAATAAGGTCGAACTCCTTATTAAACACTATGGATGCGGCCCGCTTTGTAATTAGTATAAATGATGTGATCCTGAACCGTTCATGTAGAGACATGGAAGTGGAGACATCCTATGTAAAGAGTTTACATAAAACTAAAACCATTAAATAGTCACTTTTAAGTTATAACACCGATGACTTCATTAAAACTGACTATTTCATTTATAGATATCTAATGTAATTTAATCTTAATCCTGAGGTAACTATGAACTTTTGTTCATACGAGATTTTCCTTAGATCTGTAAAGGTGAGGGCAACTTATTAGCGCTGGCCAATAAGTATCCCATTTCGGGGATAAGATTGGGTGATAACTAAGGACATAGGGTGCAAGAAGGAATTCATTCTTACATGCTTTAAGGTTAATAGATAGGTTGTTCCCTTAAAGACTAAATTCAAGTCTTGAACAAGGGGCCGCACTCTCTCATTGGCCTGAGAGGGGTTCAGTTTATAGGTTTGACCTTAAACCAATTGCTCAATAGCGGATCAATGGGACCTTAAATCATAAGATGTAAACTCATATGATTACAACCTATGAGTTTTATGACATAAATTCCAACAAACTCCCACTTGGACTAAAACTATTAGTGGGATGTAACAATATTGAATTTAATCATGAGTGCACAATACATATGAGTATAATAAACATATGAATATGATAAACTAAGACACATGTCCAATAAGTCTTCCACTTGTCCTAGATTACAAATATCATGGACCTAAACTATGTAAGTGGCCCTCAAACACTTTAGGTGTGAGAGCTTATGTAAAAGAATTTGCAATGTTTTGATCAGAAGATATCTGGATCACTACAACGTCGGCACGATGTACAATTTCTCTGGTAAGATAATACTTGCATTCAATATGCTTTTCTCGTTTATGGCAAGAATTTCCTTAGCTATATTAATTCCTTGGTCGCTTTGAAAGCAGCTACGTATTCTGCTTTCATTGTGGAGTCGACTATACAAGTTTCCTTTACGCTTCTCCACACTACTACTCCCCCTATTAAAGTGAATATTGATCCTAATGTAGACTTTCTAGCATCTTTATCACTTTGGAAATTAGAATCAGTGTATCCAGTAATAATCAAATCCTTAGTCCCATACACAAGCATGTAGTCTTTTGTTCTTCTAAGATATTTTAGAATATTCTTAATGGTTGTCTAGTGATCATCCGGGATTAGATTGATATCTACTTACCATCCCTATCGAGTGGCAAATGTTATGTCTAATACATAACATTACGTTCATCAAACTCCCAACAGTGGAAGCATAGAGAATATTTCTCATATCCTTAACTTCTTGAGGCGTCTTAGAACATTGTTCCTATAAATGAATTCCATATTTGTACAACAACAAACCCTTTTTGGAATTCTGCATATTATATCTAGATAACATTTTATCTGCATAAGATGCTTGAGGCATGGCTAGTGTTCTGTTTTTAATGTTTCGAATAATTTGGATCTCAAGAACGTATTGTACACTTACCAAATCTTTCATTTGAAATTGCATAGATAGCCATTCCTTGATGTCATTAAGATAACTCACATCATTTCCATTGAGTGGAATATCTTCAACATATATTACTAAGAATGCTACGATGGAATTGATAACCCTTTTGTAAACACAAGGTTCATCAACATTCTACTCAAATCCATAAGATTTTATCGTAGTATCAAATCTTATATTCCAAGATCTAAATGGTTTCTTCAAACCATAAATGGATTTTAGAAGTTTCCAAACCTTTTGTTTTTTACCCTGTTTTATATACCTCCCTGGTTGAACCATATAGATACTCTCTTCAAGATTATCATCCAGAAATGTTGTCTTAGACATCCATCTGCCAAATTTCATAGTCATAAAAAGTGACAATGGACAAGAGTATCCTAATTGACTTGACCTTAGCAACAAGAGAGAAATTTTATTCATAGTCTACTCCCTATCTTTGGGTATAACCCTTTACCACAAGTCGAGCCTTAAAAGTATGTACTTTATCGGCTTGGTCTTGTTTTCTTTTGTGGATCCTTTTACAACTACTAGGTTTACATTATTTGGTTTATCTACTATAGTCTAAACATAATTGAATTACATGGACTCCATTTCGAGGTCCATGGTTGTGTTCCATTAATCACGGTTTACATCATTAATTACCTATTTATAGGTTAATGGATCTTTTATGCCACCATCAGGTATGACGACTTGAGTTTCAGTTAAATCTAAGTAGTGATCAGGTTGATGAAAAACTCTCCCAATACATCAAGGCTCTCTCAATTCTTGAGAAGAACGTGATTAACCAGATTTCCTAATTTTATCAATTACTTTAGTTGATGAACTAGGCATGTCTGTAGAATCTTTAGAAATCTCATTTAATACTAGTTTACTGCACGATTGATAATTCATAGTGTGGTCTTCTTTAAGAATGTGGTATTTGTCTATATAAATATGTTATTATCTTGAGGATCGTAATAGAGACCACATCTTGATTTCTTTGGATAACCTATGAATAGACATAAATTTGAACGATGTTTTATTTTCTTAGGGTTTTGCACCAACACGTGTGTTGAACATTCCTAAATTCTAAAGTAAGGTAAACTTCCTTTATGCCCTTTCCATTGCTCATAACGTGTTTCTGAAACACTTTTAGAGGGAACATTATTCAAAATATAGACAACTATCTCTAAAGCACATCCCTAAGAAAAATTTAGCAATTGAGCAAAAGCTCATCATAGAGTGAACCATGTCCAACAAGATTCGGTTTCTTCGTTTTGATACATCGTTCTGCTAAGGCGTACTAGGTGTAGAGAGTTGTGACTAGATTTCATATTCTATCAAATAGTCTTGGAATCGCAAGTCCATGTACTTTCCTCCTCGATCTGATCGAAGTATCTTTATTGTCTTACCTAATTCATTATCAACTTTAGCCTTATATTCTTTGAACTTTTCAATAGAATCATACTTATGATGCATTAGGTAAACATGACCATACCTTGAATAATCATTAATGAAACTAATGAAATATTTGTACCCTCTTCGAGTTTTAACATTCATTTGTCCACAGAGGTCTGAATGTACGAGCTCTAAAGGTACCTTGGATTTGAGACCTTTTTCACTAACATATCTCTTGGTTATTTTTCCTTCAAGATAAGATTCACATGGAGGTAGAGAGTTATCTTCTAACTGATTTAGAAGTCCACTCTTAACTAGTCTTCCAATACTATTGAGATTTATGTGATCAAGTCTTAAGTACCATAAATAGGGGTTAAAAGAAACATTTTGTCTTTTATTCTGAGTTTCAGCTCTTCTAAACATCTCAGTATTTAAGACAAAGTTTTCTCTGGCTAGTTGGCCTTAACCTATAAAAGTTGTTTCTAGTATAGCAGAATATATTTAAATACCTTTTATGTAAATGAACGCTTCATTAATTTCGAAAGATATTTTATACATATGTTCCAAGATACAAGAGATAGATATCAAGTTCCTCTTCATTTGAGGTACACACAAAACATTTTTAAGTAGTAGATACTTGTCTTTAAAAAAAATTTCAAATCTCCTACTGTTTCAGCCAATACAACCTCTTCTATTCCGAACTTTGAGGATGATCTCGTCTTCTGCAAGTTTTACAGTAACTAAGTTTTTTGAATTGAGAAGTAAATATGGTTAGTTACTTCTGAATCTAGTATTCAGGTTGAAGTATCATATTCTACTAAGCACGTTTTATCAGCTAGTAAATCATATTTACCTTGTGCTTCCTTCTCAGCTATCTTTTCAGCAAAGTATTTTGGGCAATCTCTCAGCCAATGTTCGTTTTGGTTGCAGTGGTAACATTTACCTTTAGCAACTTTCTTTCCCTTACTTTTCTTAGAATTCTTTCCCTTTCACTTCTTTTTCATTTGGGAAGGTCTAAATTTAGGCTTAGAGGACGATCCTCCTGTAAATTCTTTCTCTGTGGTAGCAACATTTGCTTTCACTTCCTTTCTCTTGCCGATGGTAAGGTTTAGGAATCGTTGAAGCTCATTTAGAAGAGTGGTCAAAGTGAACTCTATTTTATTCATAGACTTGTTCGTCTCAAATGGTACAAAACTCTTTGGAAGAGATTGTAAAATAAAGCTCAACTTATTTGTCACATCGATGGACCACCGTTTACTTCCTTCCTCTTACCCATGGTAAGGTTTTGGAATTGTTGGAGCTCATTTAGAAGAGTGGTCAAAGTGAACTTTATTTTATTCATAGACGTGTTGATGTCAAATGGTACAAAACTCTTCGAAAAAGATTGTAAAATAAAGCTCAACTAATTTGTCTCATCGATGGGGCCACCATTTACTTCAGCAATATTGAAGTGCATCATCATGTCCAAGATATGTTCTCTAACATAGGTCCCTTTCTTCATTTGCTTGGTGTAAATGCGTTTAATTGCTTCGTGTCTAAGAGACCATGAAGGTTGACCCAACATCTCCCTCAATGAATCCATAATTCCTTTAGTCGTGGCTAACGATTTATGCTTCTTTGCCAAAACATCAGACATGCTAGCAAGAATATAGACACGAGCCTTTTCATTGACCTTAACCCATCGATTATATGTTTTCCAAGCATTTTAGTTATCATTTTAGGTTGGGGCTTGAAAACGTTCTTCACTTAAGACAAATCTTAAATCATCTACAACAAGTATTGTAATCAGGTTTAATTTCTAAGTCGCATAATTATCGCCGTTAAGTTTTTTAGAAGCTAGAATTGTATTATTGAGTTATTCATGCTAAAAATAATTATTGCAAAGGGTCTATAATTTTTTATAGAGTCATTAGAGTTGAAATTACATTGTAATTTCATCAATCGGAAGAGAAAAGCTAAAAATTTGATAAAAGAAGAAGATAGACCCAAAAATTGGCCTTCAGATCTAGTTGGACGCGTCAAACCCGACCTACAAACTGCTAGCGACTCGAAAACTCTAGCGCATGCCACATGTCCCCTCAAATCTGGCTCTTCCTCACGCATCTTGTGCGGCCCGTTTGTGTCTGCTCCAACCCACATCTGCCTTCTTGCTTCTAAATGAATGCAGCCCATTTCACTCGCTGGCCAATCTCGAGTGTGGTCTTTCTCGCATTTATAGGTTCATCTCACGTACCCGACCCGGGTTTAACTTGGACGATGGTGACCTGAGCGTCTAGTATAGACCTGGCGTAATTTTAGGCCGATTCAAGCCCAATGGTTGGGTCTTGGGCTGGTTTAAGGGTTTTTGGGCTTGTTCAATGTATTTTTGAAGGTTTTCCAGTTGGTTCGAGTGGTTCAGGAGCTTTGATGTACTACACCAAATTATTGTTGTAATAATTTAAAGCTTAGCTTCATTTAGGAGCCAAAACCAGTACATTTTAGGGTGTTTAATTAATTATGCATGTGATTTATGTTTTAATTAAAGTTTAATTTGTATGTCCATAAAATATGTCATATAGATTTATCCCACCATAATTAAGTTAACATGTTCATGCATTGAAAATGTGTTGTAATTGTTATAATGTATAGTATGCACATTAATTAATTAATATGATTAATTAATTAATTAATTTAATTAATTTTAATTAAATATAATTTAATGAAATTAATTGATTAATTAATTATAGATTTATTTAGCTTAATTAAATATGATTTTTAATTAAAATTTAAATAAATTAAAATCCATATTAATTAATTCCTATATATAATGGTCATATATTGTTTTTGTTTGTTTGTTATAGTTTTTCTAGTTCTTTTATAAGTATTATAAAATAAATTAGACTTTTAAAATCTATAACAAAGATAACTTGCATGCTCACCTATCTACCTTTTTTCATAGAATTAGGTCGATATCTTGTAAAACTGGTTATAAGAGACTCACCTGATTAGATCTTGTCAACAAGTCAGATAAGATGACTAAGGTTGGAGGTTCTTATGTTGACGATTTATGAAACACCTACTACCTAGAGATCATAATCAGTTCTTAAGCCTAGTTAATCTAGTTTTATGAGCATGTATGAGAGATATGAGGTAATGACCTAGTAGGTTAAAATCTGATATAATGGTTATATGCTTCACCTAGACTTAAGATTCGTTTAAGTTAGCCTAAATATAATCCTAAAGTAGAAAAATACCCTTAAAACTGTTACAAAACACTTCAGCTAGAGAGAAGTAGTGTACTTTTAACTCTAGCGTCCCTAAGAGTTCACACCGTTAGTTTTATGCAGGGCTTTGGGCCGTGCATAGGAGCAAACTCTAGTCGGACAATGTTTGCATGGAGCTTTGACAAGGTGAATAAGGCAAGTAGTTTATAGTAAGTGGGTGAGGGATATGTGACAAAACATCTCACAACTTTCATTAGATCGCACCATAAGATTCCTATAATGTGTCTGGGCGCATGTCTGCTCTGGAACGACCTTACCAATCGAAGGGTTGTATTATAGGATTAGGAACATCATGAATTCTATATATGGATAGGGTTTCTTAAATCAATTTTCATATTGACTTTTCACTTTTGGGAGCATAATAATTCTTATCTTTGAGATTTTAAAATTGCAGGTTACACTTACAAGAATTACTAAAGAGTTAGTATATTCTCAACCGATGTAGAGATAACTAAGTGCTATTAGAATATGAGATATTCAGGAGTTAGCACTTGGTCAAAATTGGCTTGGTTCAAAGGAGGAAATAATCGACTACCCCTCGATAGAGGTTATTCTAAACCTTTGAAATATCTTTGCAAAACTCTATAACGATGGGTACAATATTAGTAGAGAAATTGCATTAGATGACAAAAAAAAAAGTAGGTCATAGCACCTCTTTTTTGCATATTGCAAATATGACAAGTAATTAGATATATCAAAGAGTTATCTTCTTTTAAATTTACTACTTTTGCAATTTAGAAAATATAGTGACATGGACTCTATTATCATAATTTTTTTTGCTATTTTTGAAAATGCCCGTATTAGTATTTGCTAAACCAAATTGGCTTCTTTAGTGATTATAGTTTTCTCTAAATGAATATGTTCTTTTCTTTTTAGCATGAACAACTCAATAAAAAATCTTTTAGCTTCTGAAATTATTAACAAAGGTATTTGTTCGACACAAAATTCAACACTAGTAGATGATCCAAAAATTATCTTAATAGATGAATATCCTCAAGTAAAGACTCCTAATCTGATCGAGGAAAAGAAAGTTGCAAAAGGTGAATGTTACCTATGCAACCAAACCGAATATTGGTTAATGAACTGTCTAAACTATCTTACTGAGAAGAAAATTGAGAAGGAAACACAAAGTAAATATAATTTACTAGTTGTTGAAACATGCTTAATGAAAAATGATATTTCAACTTGAATGCTAGATTCAAAAGCCACTTATCATACTTGCTTCTCATTTCAAGAAACTAATTCCTGGAAAAAGCTAGCAAAAGGTGAGATTACCCTTAAAGTTTCGACTGGTGAGGTTGTCTCGGCTAAAGTAGTGTGAGATTTGAAGTTGATTTTTTATGATAGATATATCACACTTAAAGAGGTTTTGTATGTTCCTCTAATGAAAAGGAACTTGATATCTATCTCTTGTATTTTAGAACAAAAGTAAAGAATATTTTTGTGTGAATCTATTAGAGAAAACTCGTCAATAAGTGTAGCACAACTACAATCCATGATCAAAGAAAAGTTTGGCTACCATGTTCCTTACCATAGGGCTTGGGATGGTAAAAGAAAAGTAGTGGCCAAAGTGTTTTGAATGAGACTGGTTACATTAGTCAAATGATGATGATGCCAGTGTTTGGAACAAGATATTATGATTCAGGAGTCAGAATTTGGAACAAGATATTACAATTCAGAGTTAGGTTCATCATCATCAAACTTTAAGCAAGGATACTACGATTTAGGTATTGGTCCATCATCTTCAAACATGCATGGTCACGGGCATGGTCATGGAGAGCATAAAAGAATATTTGTACTACAAAGCACCTGTAGCGGTACTCGAGCAACAACAACAAGATAATCATGACGAACTAATCCAACAAAGAGTGCAGATTCGACAACAACAACCAACTAAAAATCGACATTCTAATTTATATTTCATCCATAGGGAATGACACTAGTACTGAATCGAATGAGTTACTAACATAAAATTGCATAGTCAAGTAATGAATTTTCGATTAATAGTCGAATCACTACAAATCTATCATGTTAAGTAACAAACGTAAAAAAAATGGTAAATTAACATAAACATAAATTTGAAAAAAAAAAAAAAGAAATAAATTTCGTCAATTTGAACTTGAGGGCCCGTTTTGTAACGTTTCCATTTCTTGTTTCATGTTCTCTGTTTTTTTTTAGAAAAAAAACATGAATGTGTTTGATAACTGTTTCTGCTTCTTGTTTCTTGAAAAAGATAAAAAGAATGTTTCTTGAAAAAGATAAAAAGAATGTTTCTTGAAAAAGAAAAAGAAACAAAAAATGTGTTTCATAACTGTTTCTTGTTCCCTTATTTTCTTCGAAATTTATTTTTTATTTTATTCACATCTAATTCAATTAAACATTACATCACTCACTTTATCAAACCTAAATAGGAAGGTCTTCTAGTAATCTTACGGAGATCAAGATGAAGATTGAGATATGAACAACAAAGTCAGGGAAGTGGAAGACAAAAACCCATGATGAAGTTGGAGGATTGAAATCCACGACGAAGAGAAAGACAAAGATCCACAACGAAAACACAGATTCGACAGAAACCCACAGCAAAAAACTCAAATTTGCGCGAAAAGAAAGAGAAAAACTCATATCTGACGAAGAGAAGATGTCATGCAGAGGAAGATGATGAGAGGTGAGGAGGAAGATGGCGAAGACAATGAGATGAAGAGGAAGACGATGGTTATTTGGGGAAGACGAAGGAGATAAGATGAGAAGAAAAAAGAAGCCACGTGGAGAGTGGTTATTTGGAAAAGAAGATGAAAATAAGAGGAAGAAAAAAGAAATTACGAGGGAAAATGGAAAGGGAAATAGAAAAATAATTGAGAAAAAGAAAAAGGAAATAGAAAAATAATTGAGAAAAAGAAAAAGACAACCAATAAAAATAATTGAGAAAAAGAAAAAAAGTCAAGTCCAATATAGGTAAAACGACCTTAAGTCACCTAAAAACAAGTGTAAGATTGATTTAGGATTAGACATATCAAGCCTAAAAGTAGGAAGATTGTTGTTAGATGTCTACAAGATGAAAAAAAATATCTTAGAACAACTTAAAAACTTGAAAGACTCAAATCTAACTCATTTTTATAGGTGACTACCATGATTTAGGTTGAGTATGAGATTGATGTTTAAAATTTAAGTTATTGTCATTATTATTGGAGATGTATGAAACATATCAAAATGTTTTTCAAATTGTTTGTTGTTGGAGATGCGTATACCCACCTTAAATCACCTAACATAAGTATAGAAATGAGTTCAAGTCAGGTATTTCAATTTCTGATGCAAAAAGATAGTTACGAGATAGTAGTAGATATAAAATAGAACCTAAAATGACATGAAAAAAAAATCTAGCTAGTATACGTAGATACTCATCTTAAAATACCAATCAATAGTATCAACTATTCCCTAGAATGCAACCACACTATAAGTCACACCTGAATGATTATATGCAATATCCATCTATCAAATTATACAAATACCACTATATGCCTTCTTGAAACACTACAAGAGCATCTCACCATTTTTTCCATATAAGAAGAGTAAACTTTCATTGCACTAAAATCAAAGTTGGGAGACCTCAAACAATCCATCAAGTTTTAACACTATGTCAATTTCAGTATGTTGTCAAAATCTGATATAAGCATCAACAAATATAACTAACTTAATATCAATATGCTACCCTGATTATTGTCGTTTGGTTCAGTCCCTTCCAAAGTTATAATCGTCATTTGTTGTCAAGGTTGTAGTAGGCATGAGTATTAAAAAAGGGTTGAATCATGTAAAAAGCTAAAACTTAGAGGTACATTTGATTCATCTAATATCGAGAGATGTTATCCAACTCACCTATTTCTGAATTCGTTATGGTGTCAACCCGACCTTCGTTAGAATCTTTTGTTTTTTTCCACCAAGGGGCAATTTTGACCTTTCCTGACCACTTGTCTTAAAAGTCACTAAATTGAAAATTCCATCAATGCCCCCCCAAGTCTGTCTTAGTTTTGGCAATTTCCCCTCTAAAATGCACTTCGAAAACCTCCAAAAACTCACTCACTGCACCTCCTCCTCCTCCCCCACCACCGCCACCTCCAAATTCCTAATCGGAAATTTGGTAGGGTTTACTCTTTCGATCTAAAGGAAATGGAAGTTGAAGATGACTACCGAAGAAAACAGCAACTCGTTCTTCTAGCAATCGTTGTTCTTGCTTCTCTCGCT
>JBBPDI010000005.1:3919523-3938390 GCA_037974545.1 Cucumis variabilis
AGCAATCGCTTCATTTGTTTTGGCTTATAGGACAAGAGAATTTTATAAAGGAGATATATATAAGAGATATAGAGATGGTCAAATGTGGACAACGACTAAATCGGATGTCGAATTAGTTTCGTCATCGGACAATAAGAAGATGAAGAACTACGATGAAGAACCTGATCGTGATGGAAGTAAATTTGTCTCTAAATAGAGATATACCAACTTGTAGCAATGAAACTTTACTTTTTTATTTAGAATTTTTTATTTTTAAGCAACAGGGTTCTTTGTGATGGTAATATATGCAATGTGTAAACCCATTCATCTCAAAAGGTTTCAGTATCAATTTGAAAATGGAAAATGCTCTGTTGTTTCATGTTGTGTCATATCAAAAGCTTCATTTACATTTCTCTTTCTCATAAACATGAATTCCAAGCTGTTTTTTTACTAAGAGTTATGATCACCACCACCACCTTCCTCATTAATCTTTCTTTGTTCTAAATCGATAAGCCGTCTTACCATCGAGGCGACCACATCCTTGGTTTCCAACAACTTAATTAATACAAATCTCTAATATTTAGGGATTCAACACTTCAATGCAAGTCAAGAAATCATGGAAAATTAGTAATAAGTTAGTAACCTACCAAAACACATGAAAACTTAATTTGATCCTAATGGGTCAGTACTGAATCTCAAGTATAAACAAAATGCATTAAACATAATGAATTTATACACACAAAGAAAAAATGTTTGTCAAATTGACAAACAAAAGTGAACTGAAATTACAACTTACACTAAATCAATAATATGTAATGTAAGAAGAAACAATACCAAATGGGACGCCATAAAAAATTGTACCAAATGGGACGCCATATGTACACATATGTGTGTATGATGTGTATGTATGTATACATATTTTTTGTTTCTTTCAGGGCGGGGTCGGGCTAGGACCAGGTTCGAAGAATGTATTCGCCGTCTCCAGCTTTGAAATGTCAACGAAGAAAAAATAATCCCCACTCCTTCCTCCATTTTCTGTGTGTTCAGCGAATTTTCCGTCTCGTTGGAGCGAGTCTGCACAAAGCACGACCTTGTCCATTGTAAATTTTTTTTAAAAGAACATTTTGCCCTATAAGAATTAAAATATTCATGTTATCAATGTATTTTTTTTTTAAAATTAGTCAAGTTATTGATGATTATGATATCTCAACAATTAAAATTGAACATTATTAAAATATAAAAAACAAAAGTATTAGATTTTAAAAATACAAACTAAACCTAAAATTTAGGAAAAAAGGATATTTATCGTTATTTTAAGAAATTTTTTAAAAAATATTTATAACATATAAAAAATTCTATATCATTGATAGAATCTAAAATTTTTCTATAGTTTGTAAATATTTTAATTTATTTTGTTATTTTAAAAAATTATCCTTATTTTAATCAATCTTAAAAAGTATAAACTTTTTTTTTTTTTTTTATAATTTGTCCTCACTATCTAGAATTTTGAACATAACATGCCATTGGTATTCAAAGCCAACTTTTGAGGCCATCCAACTCCATAATGGGCCTTCTCTTATGATCTTTTCACACATAAGCCCAAATTATGAAAGAAAGACCACTGTTAGCCCCAACCCATCCTGCTGTTACCCTATATTTTTTTTTTGGGTGATTTGAGGAATAGCAAATATTAATGTTGACTTATTTAAATTGTCAAAACGGCAAAAGTGAAAATATGAGAAAAAAAATTTGTTACAAAAGGACTTCAATACACATACTCTAGTAAAAAATCCAACCTTCTAAATATAAGAAACACAAAAGCATTCGTAACACTTGAGAAAATCTCTCAAATCCTTAAATTCTCTCATAAATTGATTTGTCTTCTTCATCTCTATTGAGAATCAACTCGAACCTTCCATCAATGCAGAGAAATACATCCGAAATTCTTGCAAGACCAGTGGCCAACGACGTCGTTTACAAACCATAAAAAACACACTAGTAGTCTATGTCTCTGTTTTTTGTCGGTTTCTACAAAATTAGAGTTTGAATTCCTTCTTTCTTCTTCATTCGAACAAAAATATGTTCATAGATTGATATTATGTTTACAATGTAATGAAAACCAATTTAATCTAAAAAAAACACAATCAATTCCTTAATCCTTGCCGATTCTGACATGCCTAGGTGACAACACACTAGTTATTCTGTCCAACTTCACAACTTATTCAAAGGTAAGAAAAAATCATACTCTAACAAAGCTTTCTTCACAATGCAGTGGAGTATTAAATTTAAATAGTCGTTTTTTAACTTTTTTTAATTATTTATTATTGTTGTAAATGAAGGATGTTATATTATTACTATTTATAAAGGAACTATTTCGAAATAATTACATTTATAATAGGTTAAGGAATATTAAAAGTTTTTTTATTTTATTTTATAGGAACTAGAAACCGTAACCGAATTAATAATATTTATAAATGATAACTTATCTAATAAATTGAAATAAATATTAAGGATATGAAAAAAAGAGAAGAGTGAAGGAAGAACAAGGGTGAGTGAAAGGTTAAGAGTTGACGAAATAACTAGTTTGAAGAAACCAACGACAAAAGAACCAATAACTCTGACAAGTAATGTCACACCGTGCCCCAAAAGCACTCTATGCGATCCAGGGGAGGTGTGCTGCCTAGACACCCAATGTGTATCTCATAGCGAGATAGCACACTGAACGCCTAGTAAACGAAAAACTTTAACTATCACTTAACAAACCACAAACTTAACTTAAATAAACACAACACAAAAAAAAGTAATAAACAATTTACTTTATTAACTTAACAACAAAACTAATTACAATACAAGCTCTCTTTACAACAAACTTTAAATGCTGTAACAACTCTTTTAACTGATTGACTTAGCAACAATAAGCTTAGTACTAGAGGATACACAATCTGTACCTGAAAAGTGATAAAACATGTGAAAGGTTAAGTCAAAAGGACCTATTGAGTGACGATTTTACAAAACATGCTTTCAAATAATTAATCTTTCAAATTTAACTCTTAACATAAATAATTTAAGAAACAGAACACATAGCATATAATTTCTAAAACTCACTTTGATAAACTCTTTTTGTGTTTAAATACTCTTTCTATCTTTAAGTAACACTTTTGTTTTCTAAAATAAATCTTTACTTTCGGATGTCTGTTAGCTCTATACCTTGGAAACTCGGTCATGATAGCAACTAGCTCGACCTACTGTCCCTGATCTAATAATCTTGGTCAAGATGGCAGCACACTGTTCATACTATCTTGCTTGAACTCAATAGTAGCTAGCTAATTGGTCAGCAAAATCCCATACTCCTAACTATGCACATTAACCGTCAAGAACTCGGTATATAGAATCACATGGTTCTCTTGCTTAAAACATTTTTCATTAAACTCATGATTTTGTAAATATCTTTCTAAACAGTAAACAATTTATTTCAAGAAACTTAAAAAACATACTTGTAAATCTCAGCAGCAATAATAAGGTTAAACCTCTTTGAATAAGTAGTAAAACTTAGAGGTGTAAATGGACTGGGTCGGATTAGTTTTTCTTCAAATCCGGCCCGACCCGAAATGCATGGATGGTTTGCTGATGGAGCCCTACTTGACCTGACCCAATTTTTTCTTCTTTTCCTCATGTCTTCTTCCTGCCTTTCTTTCTTTTTGCTTTCTTTCTTTCAGAATACAGACAACTAAACCTCAATGTACAATGGTATGATAATAATCAATTCATAGTAGCAAAATCTAAATCTAAATCTATAACACAGCTTTTTAGTTCAATAAATGTTTAGTCAAAAACTTGAACCTCCAACCTCAATAGAAAAAGGTACTGTGTTAAACTCTAATCTCAAGTCATGTTAGCAACTAAATCATAATCCATTACGTTTTGATAGAATCAATAATGGTTCTATCCATACTCCTTACCAATCCAAATAAAGAAAGACACCGTTTCAATTGAATCAATAATGGTTCTATCCATACTCCTTACCAATCCAAATAAAGAAAGACATAGTTTCGATTGATGAAAGCTTGACAAACATTTTTGCATTATCCCAATCTTCAACAGTAGGAATATCATCCTTTGAAAAATAATTAGGATTGTGCTCCTCTAACTTTTCAAACGTCTTTTGACACTTAATTGCTCCATCGAACATAGTAAAAGTAGAAGTCCATCGTATTGGAACATTCATCGTAAGACAATTTTTTATTGACATTTTATCTTCTTTAGAAAAATATTTAAATATTTGCAGTCTATCAAGAAATGACCTAAAATATTTCACAACATTTATGATTCAAAAGATAGACATATTCAAATCTTTTAAGGCATCACTAACAATCAAATTAAGAATATGGCACAACATCGAATGTGAATAAATTGACCATCTAACACCAACCCATTTCTGTCTCTAAACTTTTTAACCAAGTATGCAATGGCTACAGCATTTGAATTTGCATTATCAGCTATTATAGTAAAGATCCTATCAATACCCCAACCTTCTAAGCACTTTTCAATAGCTTTCCTTATTGTATCTCCTTTATGATTAGCTATTTGACAAAAATTCAAAATTCTTTTGTGAAGGATCCAATGATCAATGAAATGAGTCGTTATAACCATATAATTAATATTTTGCACAAAAGTTCATGTATTCGTTGTTAAACAAACTCTTTGGTCACTTCGAGTTAATACACTTTTTAACTTTTTTTCTCCTTCATATACATCTGAAAATAATCCTAAGCAACAGTTACTCTTGATGGAATCACAAACTTTGGATTTAATGCTCAACAAAATTGATGAAATCCTTCGCTTTCTACAAACTTCAATGATAATTCATCCAAGATAACCAGACTAGCAAACATTGTTCTATAATTTTCTTGGGTGAAGGATGTAGCCATTCAACTACCTTCAGAATCTCCCTCTCCTTTACCATTATCTTTCAATGGATCTGCATACTTCTTATATTTCTCTAAATATCTTTTTAAATTACTTGTACCATTTCTTTTGGAATCACAAGCATATGAAGTCCCACAATGTCTATAAGCAGCCTTAGGATATTTAGGATCACATCCTTCTACTTTTATAAAATGTTTCCATACTAATGATGATGAATTAACTGATTTTCTTTTTCCTAACACTGGACTAGAACAACTTTGTTTTGAAGTTTCGTCTACAGAGAGTGAAATCATCCGAATAATCATCAAACGAAACATACAAAAAACATACAAATTTTAACTAATAATCATCAAAGAAAACAATAAGTAAAGCATATCATCAAACTATGAATTGAGTGCCCTTACAGTTTTGCAAAAACATCATCATACAAACAAATGCAAACCCTAATTTAGCCATTACAATTCTAAAATGGAAAGTATATTAAATTTCTTCTCCAAAATCCCAAAAAGTAAATATCACCCAAAACTAACAAGAAGTTGAGTACCCTTTTTTAGAATGCCAATCAAATGTGTAGAAATCTTTACAAATTAGTTATCCTTTTGTAAAGGAAATATGGTTAAAAATTAGTTAGAACATCTTCTTTTAACTAGAGATTTAACTAGAGTCTTAGGGAAGATCTATAAATACCTTGTATCATTTGAAATTACACACAAAATTGAAAATGACATCTTTCTCCCA
This sequence comes from Cucumis variabilis, assembly GCA_037974545.1. Lineage (NCBI taxonomy): Eukaryota > Viridiplantae > Streptophyta > Magnoliopsida > Cucurbitales > Cucurbitaceae > Cucumis > Cucumis variabilis. The sequence continues at coordinate 3,925,167 of JBBPDI010000005.1, forward strand.
AAAGAATAGTGGATGTAGGTATATTTGCCGAACCACTTTAAAATCCCATGTGTTCATCTTCTCCTTCTTCCTTTCTTCATCTTCATTATTTCACCATCTTCTACAAATTAAGCCAAAGGAAGAACCCAAAAAAAACAGAGAAAAGAAAGAAAAAAGAAAAAAATCTTAGAGAGGTTTTCTTTAATCTTCTGTAATCTACATTTACACGTAGAGTGAAAAGAAAGGAAAAGAAAAAGACAGTAGAGAGATAACCTATTGTTGCATGCAAAGATGTGTTCTCTTTGTGTCCATACACGTGGCTGCCACTTCAAAATTTCCTTTTAAAGAGAAATGACAATGGAAAAAACGTCGCAAAATTAAAGACTTCTGATAATAATTTGCTTTACATATTCCATTCTAATTTGCTTTACTTATGGAAGACAAGCACAATAAACCCAAAATTAACATTCAACAAACAAACCTTGAGAATTTCATAAACTAAGCTCAAAGCTCAATCATACCATTATGTAAACTATTATTGTTTCAAATTTTGAAAGAACAATTAAAGATGATATTGAAGTGTATAGAAATTATTGTAATTGAAAAGAAACAATGTAAACACAAATATGAACAATGGACACAAGTTACTATATTGTATTTCAAAAAACAGGAAAATGTATCATTTTTCAAGTGAAATTTTGAAGAAAACCATGAACATAATCCATAAGTAAGATCCAGAGAGGTTTTGAGAATTGAGGGAAATAATCGATAATAGAAGGGAAGTTGGAAGGAATATGTAAAGAACCGGTAATTTACCAAGATGGTGTTTTTATCCTCTGTTTCAGGCTTAATGGCCCATCTTTTCTCTACTCCATATGCTGCCTCTAAAGGTAACCCCTTAATTTCTTCACCATTACTCATCATTACCCACAAATTGTATAATCATCAAACTCAAACACTAGAAAGGGCGACATAACTTTTTTTATAGAAAAAAAGCAGATGTGATTCTCCTATTATCCTAAACACGAATGAAGATAACAAAAAAATGAGCAAAGAAACAAAAATACTGAAAAATCGTCAAATATATATCACAAAAGCTTCAACCGACGTTGAACTCACGAAGATGCTATACAAGGATAATGAAAAAGACCCACGAAGACAAACCAACAAAGATCCACGCTGAAGGCTACCAAGGAGAAGAGACCCACAAATGATAGAGAATGAACAATGACGGAGACCACGAATTACGAAAGAGAACAAACACGAATGAAGAGAAAGACAAACGACTTCTCATTTTTCTTTAATTTTAACGTAATTGAGTTAACCACACTTGAACCAAACCGAACCAATTCAGTCCGGTTTGATTTCAAATCAATCCAACCCGAACTGAACCTTGTTAATTCGGTTTGGATCGATTTTCTGCACCCCTAGTAAAACTTGCTTAAATCATTGATAATTTCAAACACTTTGAAAATTAAACATAAATATACTTGCTTGTAAATCTTATGCTGTGAAATAATAAATTCATTCATGCTTTGTCAAAACATTTCTAAACTCATGTTTAATAAAACAACCTTGCTCTCAAACATATCTAGCATAACATTTCAAAAAATCTTAGTAATCAAACTTAAGCTCAAACAATTTTAGCTCATAATCAAACTTTGGAAACTTAATTAAATAAAACAATATATTCAAATATTTGATCATCAAATCACGTCTTAAACATTTGATAATAAATAAACTTAAAATCATTTTTGTCACCCATAAATTTCGACTTACAATTCTTTTCCTTAAAAGTTTAAAGATCCTCCCTTGACTTCTTTCTCTAGTAGAATTTCATAACAAACAGACTTAATCTCTTGAAAGGGATTTGAGTAGACGTATGAATAGTTTGCATGAAATCTTATTTATACAAATCTTAAATTGGATTAGTCATTTCTTAAGTTTCTCTTAAGTTGTCATCTCCTACTTGCCAAAAATCTAAATCTTTGCTTGTTTAAACATTTGGATTCCAACTACACTAAGCATTAAATTCTTAATGATCTCAACCAGAAGTTTGGCTCGAGATCATCAATTAAACCCTTCCTATCTCCAATCTCAACCAACACAACCCTGAGATTCTTCCAATGTTCCCTTTTACCATTAATCCCGATCGAATTTGTGCCCAAGATTGCCTGAGAACTCTTTAAAATTCTTTCTTTTCTTCAAATCTCAGTCCAACAAGCACCGAGATTGTCCCAAGATGAACCTTTTGTCTTTAATCTTGCCTGGGATTTCACCTGATGGCCTGAGATTCCATAATAATTTTCTTTTTGCTTTCTGTCTCGATCGAGTATTACCCTAAGATGGCCTGAGACCCATCTTTAAAACCCTTATATTTTTTATCTCAAGCTGCCAAAGCCCCGAGATGGTCACAAGATTTGCTCTCTACCTTTTCTATCTTTCAAACTTGATCTGCCACAGCCTCAAGATGCACCAAAATTTTGTTTTTTGCTTTCCTTCTTGCCCCACTTCAAACAAAACGCCTAACCAAAAAGCCTAAAGTCTTCAAATGCCTTGCTAACACACTTATGTCTGATTGCTTAGCTTCTTAACTATAATATCCAAATTTTATGTAAACTTCTCTTTCCTTTACCAAAATTTAACAGGTTCAAAAAGTTTCTGATAAATTTTAGGGTTTTATAATTCTCACAGCCCATTTAAGAAATTTCGTCCTAAAAAACTAAATAACACTTCTTTTATTAAAAAACTTAAACTACATGCTTTAATTTTATTACTTAAGTCCAACAGAGTTACACACTTCATATTTACATCTTTAAAACAAAACTATAAACAACAATCAAAACAGCACTTAATTACTTTATTACTTAATGTCATTAGGTTCTCCTTCCCTTGATGAGGAGTTCTGGATTGCTAACTTCTCTGTGACTCAACTTGGGAATCCTTTTGTTCATCCATCCATAATTGAGGAAAAATTCTTGATGTTTGAAAGGTTGCCTACACTGAGTTTGTTCCATTCAAACATTGACCCTCATGAAATCTTGCACATTTGTGACATATAGATCTCTTAACCGTGTAGCTATCAGTTTCTGTTTTGACTTTTTAACGATTGTAGATGACCTAACCGATTGCAAAAAATTTCTTTGTCGATGCTCTGGGTAAGTATTTCCTACATCCACGTCCCTTCGTAACTGCTTTCTTGTAGAAGAACTACCTTGCCTTTGCTTCTGTTCTCTTTATTGTTATATTTAGAGTATTTTTTGAGATATTATTCTTATAATATTCTTTCCTTAAATGTATTTTCCTTTGCTTATAATTAGACTTGTAGCTTTAGTAAAACATTAATGAAATAGAGAATTATTTCAAGAAAACAACACTTGTTAAATAGTGTTTTGAGAAAAATTCCTCCTCAAACATTTCTTGAAATTTCTTCCAATTTAATTTTTCTACCCTAGTCAAACATTTCTGGACTTCTTTCCACCAATCTCTTGCTTCTCCTCTTAACATTGCTTCTACTAATTAATTCAACTTCTTGATATTCATGGCATCTGATCATGATAATCCAAGCAATCTATCAATCTACTAATCCACTCATCAACTCTGGCTGAATAATTGGTTGAACCCTTAAACACTTTGACCTCTTAAGGCTTCTAATTCTCTCCTAACACCTTATTTCTATAATCAATTTGATTTGCGAGTGACAAGAGTTTCTTTTTCTTAATAACTTTAATATTAAATTGCAAACAAAACTTTTACTTACAAAGCTTTTTGGCAAGGTTGTGCCTCAGTCGCTGTTTACATTCCCTGCCTGCCAATCTGACTCTGCAAATTTTTTATCTTTTACTTATCTAGCTTTCGCTCTTTATAACTTGATCTTTTAGACTTAACTTAGACTCATTACTTTTTTCTTACTCAATAAAACAAACTTATTTTAACACCTAACTGACATCAAACTACTCTTTAGCTTGTGCTATTGTAACTTTTTTTTTTATCCTCAAGTTTTGTTTTGTTTTAATTTTGAAAAGGAAGGTTGCATTGCCTCTTGTGAGGGTTGTTGCCCCCAATTGAGTGATTTAGGGAGGGTTTGGGCCATGAGTTTGAGGGGGTTTGAAATTTGAAGTCAAATCCATGTTTGGACACTTAGAATAAAATTCCTGAGAGTAAGATTCCAAAATCGTGGGTTTGGAATATGTTTTTTTTTATATAATTTATTGAATGTCATACGTTTTAGAAAAATTTTCACTTTAACATCTTATCAATGATCATTGATGATCGTTTCCAACAAATGTTAGCCAACTTCACGATCAATCATGATGATTGATCATGATTGATCGATGGTCATAACAATCGATAGTCTTAACCATCAGCTTCAGATCATCTCGATCGTCGGCTTTGAATCATCTTAACTGTCAATTATCAATCGTCTTGATCTTCGATGACTAGTCATCTTGATCACTGATGACCTACAATTTTAGACGTTACTGTCGTGGGGTGAACATCCTAATTGCCACCAATCATTATCGTTAATTATCGATGTTGTTCCTATTAACAAACGATCGTAGTGATGGTCAATGATCAATAGCCATGATCCTTAATGATTGATTGTCATGATGGTCGACGACCAACTAATTGTCTTAAAATTGGCGACCATTGGCCGTCTTCACCATTGATCAATGATCGTCTTCACTGGCCGTCTTCACTATTGATCAACGATCGTCTTCACTAAGGCTTCCTATACTCTTTCCCATGGAATTGAAAAGTAAACACTATTGAAGCCTAAGGATTACATTTTTTTTCTAATTCATTCTAGAAAATTCATCGGCCGACTTCGAGCACCACCCCTAGTGACCATTGTCGGTGGACCACTAAGTGTCATTTCTGACAACTCCTCCAATGAACTTCCAACCACCAACTTTTGCAACTGCTCCAAATCTTGAAAAATTAATAAAAATTAATTTATGAAAAAAACTTTTTTTTCTAAGTCATTCCAAATACTCCTTTGATTTAATCACAATAATATTTTTTAAAATACCCATTTTTTCATTTACTTTCTTTTCTTCTAGATTTTTTTTAAATAACTATTATTATTAGATCATCTTTTTTAATTATCTCTTTTCTCTTCTTTATTTAAAATTAACCTTTCCTTCATTTTAGAAGATTTTGTTTATTTTGTTATATTTTCCCAAGGTGAAAATTGATGACATATCTATTGTGATCTCAAGTATAAATCAAATATTAATATATATTAGTAATATAGTGGAAATTGTAAATATATATCACATATATACCATGGTTTATTTTTAGATTAGTAACATTTTTCTTTTTTTTTTTGTTAGTCAATTTAACTAAAAGACTTAGGACGTATTTGGATTGACTTAAGAAAAAAGTATATTTTTTTAAATAAAAAAAATTTATTTAGACTCTTGTGATAGAAGTGGTTAAAAATACATTGCATGCGTGTCATAGGAAAACAACCATAACTATGGCTAAATGTAACTCTACTTAACTTTCGCTTTTGCATGACCCTTTTTGGTTTTGCTTATTTTGAAACCTATTTGACCCTTTTTAATGTTGCTTAGTTAGACCTTTCGTAAACTCCATCCGATTATATGATTTGATATATTCTATGAATGGTTTGTAATATTTCTAATTAAACCATACATGTTAATGCAATTGTAATCAAAATTACTGTTATCAAATATTAAAATTTCTTGTTTTTACATTATTTTCATTAAGATCAATAGAGTAAAGAAATTGAATTAGAGGTACAAAATATATAAAAAAAATTCAATTAAAAATTTGATACAAAAAGATTTAGGACCACTACAAGAAGTAGGGGTTCTGCCGACGAATACATGCATCGTCAAAAATAAAAAATGAATCAAAAATGTCTAAACCGACGTAGAAACGCATGTCGGAGTGCGTGTCATAAGTGCCGCATTGTGAAAGGTAACATCGACGCACAAACGAGACGACATCTGCAAAGGTTTTTACCCGACGCATGCTTCACCGTCAAGGTCAACACTTCGACAACAGGCTAATGTCGACGATGGGTCAGAGCGTCAAAAATAGAGTTCGATCGGTGTCTAGTCAATGCGTAAAAAATATGGTATTGTTGATGTCGTCGTGTATGTCAGCTTAAATGAAAGATCGACACGAAGTCGACATATCTTAGATCGACAACGGGTCGTTAGAGGTGTCCATTCTCGATGCATTTAGTGCGTCGGGAAAACTGTTTTATAATATTTTTTATTTTTTATTATTTATAGTTTTTGTTACTATTGGGATCGAATTCAATTTAAATTAATTCAAATCATAAAAATAGTTTACTTAAAATTAATAAAATATAAAATCAAATTTATAATAAAATTAATTCACATATACAAAAAAGTACACGTTGTAGTTTAGAAAGTACATGAATAATGAAAACGAAAAAACAAAAAAACAAAAAACATAATCTAAGTGGTGCAGACAAAATTCCCTCATGCCTTTGAACCTACAATGACATGAAATTACGTTTAGATATATATCATCAATAAGAAATTAAACAACGTAAAAGTTGAAATTATGTACATCAAGGAAATCAAAGTCCTCTCGCTCTTTGAGTGAGTTCTTCAATCATCTTCTTCATTGCTTCTATCTGTCGAACATTTTCTCTGTGCCTCTAGTTACTTTCTTTTTCTACTTCCTGAAGAAGAGCTTTTAGCTCGGTAACCTCCTTGACATGCATCTCTTACTTGTAGAATGTAGACGAATAACTGCAAGCAGTGTGTTGGGACTTTGGCCTAGGGCCCCAACCAAGACCTTTTGAGTAGCTCAGTTGTCTACCCAAGACTGTCTCGCATATCTCGTCTCCAAAGAGTTGTTGAGAATCCTCTAGAGTGGGCTGGGACTATAGTTCTAACATTTGATTCTGCAAATAAAATTTTATTAATTAAGTAAAATGTTTAAATTAAATGTACGTACAGAACAAGGTAAAAGTATCGTAGAAACTTACATGAGCATCCGTAGCTTCTGACGAAACGAACTGGCCACCCAAAGCGTGTGTTTCCTTAAACAACTTGACAAGTCGACTGGAAGATCCCGTTGTTCAGAGAGTTCGTGATGTCGTTGTAGAAAAGACTTGGTGCTGCTACTGTGGTTGTTGGGCTGCTAGAGCTTCGTTGTAGAAACGACTTGGTGTTGCTACTGTGGTTGTGGGGCTGCTTCGCTCTAGCAACCCTGTTCATCATTGATTGATCCTACATGCAAACAATCAAAATATTACATACAAAAAAAAAAAAGAACTATCTTTTGAGAACATTAAAAGTTCTGAATCACCTGAAATTGTCGAGTAAGGTAGTGGTCGTATAAAAACTGTCAATCTTGCACACGATTCTTTAATCTCGAGGGTGGGTTGGCACGTGCATATTCAGGATGATTGAACTTCTTAAAATGACGGTGGTTTTTCCCTTTGAACTGGTGAGATTTGATGCTCAACAAACTAAGTGTTGGATCTATGAAATCTAGCACGAACTATTGCTACAAAACAAAAACTAAACAAATTAGTTAAACCCAAAAATTCAAAATCAACACCCCAAATACAGACATATTCAGGCATCAGAATCAAATCAAATAATCCCACAAGCATTTGATTTCAAACATGCGCATCAAATGCCTCCCAGTGTTTTAATGACGATTTTATTGGGTTGATAATGTTATTGTGACTATTGAGTTGATTTCCAACAATATATCAAAAGAAAAACAATTTCAAATTTAATTAGGTTCGGAAGCATATTAAAATAATCATAATAAATAAATAATACTAGTAAGAGCAGCCATGGCATGTGGATAAAGGCTTATTTTCAAAACCATATGTCATTATCAACCAAAACAAATGTCAAGTCCACCAACTTTGCTATGTTCTACGTTCCACCCAATTCCTTTCACCGTCATCATTTCATCATTAAAACCGTGTGGACACCACCTTTGCTTCTTCTTTCTTCATCATTTTCATTTTTCATTTTTTTCTTCTTCTTTTCTTTTGTCCCAATTAGATACTTAGAAAATCAACATGAAAATGAAGTTTTTTTCTTTTATTATATAGTTTTGTTTTGTTAGCTATATGATAGAAAAAAGATCTCATGATCCATAATCTAATCTCACATGCCTCACCCATTAATGTCTTTCCCTTCCCTCTGGCCCTCTAAATCTTTTCCTTTACTTTTATTTTACAACATTTTCTTTTTAAAGGTTTGTTATGATGTTTTTCTTTTTTCTCTTTTTTAACGACGGTGGTGTGAAAATTTAATTTGAATTTTACGAATTAAGAAAATAAAAGAGTGGAAGACGATATTATTGATTGTTTTTTTTAATATTAAAAAAACCCTCATCTTGTCGCCATCTTCACGTCAAAGTTAGAATATTATTAGAGAATATAGAACATAGAATATTTAAGGAATAACTATTAAAATCTCATAAGTTTAGTTCTAGAACTAAACTTTCAAAATTGAGAAAGTTGAAATATTTTTAACCACCAATCCATATACTTTGAAATTATGATCTTACATAACTTTTATCCTTAATATATATTAAGTAACTCGATGATATGACATTAAATCTGAAGATAATACAACCGAAAAAGTACTTAAATACTATCTCAAAAGTTGACAGAAACAGTATAATTGTTAGACTAAAAAATTGAAGATGTGACATACTAACTTTCGAACAGTAAGGCATGGGCACAAAAGAGATTTAAGGGCAACCAAGAGCTAATTGACAAAGAGAGATCTTTTTAAGCATCTGAATTTCAGCCAATGAGGTGCAGAAACGTGGCATAGTTTAGTACAAAATCCAATCCTCACATGCAAACAAAAGATTTAATGATGATAATATATTTGGACAATATGAATAATTGAATCGTTGAAACCGCGTTACAAAACTCATTCTATATTCATTTTACTTTAAATCACTTAATTAATCGTCTTTTCGTCCTTTGTTGTTTTCCTCACGTGAATACAAAAAATCAAAATAAAAATGGAATATTTTTAAAAATAACAAAATAAATTAAAATATTTATAAATTATAACAAAATTTTAGATTTTATTGGTGTAACATAAAATTTTGGATTTTATCACGGTAGCATATCAATGACTATCTGTGAATGATTTGTAAATATTTTGTAAAATTTATTATTTTTAAAAATTATCCGTATAAATGCTTATCAAACGAAATCAAATGACTCATTCTTCTTCTTCTTCTTATTCAACCGTTGTCCTTTCCGTTTGTTTTTTAACCACCTTCATTTATTAATAAGTTTTTGAATATACAATATTTATACAATATTTGAATAAATCATCCTTATATTTCTCCCTTCCCATTCAATCTAATATTCATTGAACGGTTGATATTTGATTCAGATGAATTGGAGAAACTTGGTTGTATCCAATCTCATTGTAAAGTCCTTTCTCATCATTTGTCATGCTATCTAAAAAATAATAGTAATAATAAACAAAGAAACTACCAAACTTCCAATTTCTGAGCTTTTAATTCATTTTAATTCTTCTGGGCTTTGATTTTTGAAGAGTTTCTTCCCAGTTCTTATTTTTCGACGAGAGATTGGAAACTAAAGAATGAAAAATGAGTTTCATAAAAGAGTTGAGGAAATATTTGTTGGGGATGGTGCAAGTAGTGGAGTTACTATGGTGGCATTAGATGCTCCATCATAGTATAAAACTGCTTCGAGGACTTTCAATAAACAAAAAAATGTTAATTAAATCTCTTTGGAAAACCCGACTTTCGGTACAAGTTAAAAAGAAAACCAAATCAAGGGAAACCAACGATATATATATAAACAAATTTGGTAATCAATTGTTTATAAGATCAACAAAAAAACTTTCCAACATGAAAATAAAATTTCATTGCTTATTAAAACTAACTTTCAATATTTACATTTTTGATTTACTAAAATAAGAGCTACCTAATAAAAAATCTCACAAATACAATGTAGTTAAAAAAATTTTAAAACTACATTTTAAAAATTTAAGCATTAATTTTAATATGATCCACCAAAACTAAACATATGTAGTAAACTAAACAAATCGATCATAACTAAACATATGTAGTAAACTAAACAAATCGAAAATTCAAAGGTAATTTATTAAAAATCCTAAAAGCTTCCATAAACTTTCAATTTAGTTATCAAGAAAAACTACCTAACAAAACAAATTCCACAAATGTAGTTGAAAAAAATATATAATTTATTTTTAAAAAAATTAAATTTTTAGTATGATCACCAAATTACATCTATAACATATCAAAAAAAGATTTTTTTTAAAAAAATTAGGTCAACACTTGCCACTCAAAAAGCTTCTAGTTTAGGAAAGCACAAGTGATCAATGGTATTAACCAAAGGTATGACAATTGGATTTGGCATGGAGAAAATCTTACTAAGTATTATCCAACAAATTTAGATCCTATTGTAGGCTACAATTCTAGGAAACAATTTTTGGATGATAATTTTGATGACAATATAGTTGAAATGGTTGAAGCAGCACAGCAAAATAGTGTAGATGATCCCAAAAAATTTAAAAAAATTACTTACAGATGCTGAGAAACCCTAATATCCAAGTTGTGAAACCTTAACCAAGTTGGGTATACTAGTCAAATTGTATCACTTAAAAGCAATTCGTAAGTAAATTTGATTGCTAGTATTTTATAGATTTGAGACATTTTTACAACCTGTGACAAATACATTTTAATGATTTGTTCAAATTATAGGATGAACTCCATAAAGATGATAAAACAAATAATGTTTCATATGATATTTTAACTCAAACATTGGGGACACCTAAATATCGAGGACGTGTGAGAGGTGTAGGCGGATTGATTACACCTTCATTCTACTTTCACAAACATATTCCATCAGAACTTAGAGAAACTCAGATTGCTGTTGATGTAGATGCCAATTGGAAAAAGGAGAAATCACAAATTTTATCATAATAAAATTAAATAACAAAAAAAAAATGCTCTAGTAAAAGTCTTTGAAGAGAGCTAGAGAAACAAGCTTAGATGCACATTCTAGATTGCAATCAGAATATCAGTGAGAAACAGCTAATCTCAACGTCCATCCATCACACAGAAAAAATCGATATAGTAAATACTATTTTTAGTTCAATTTTATATATTGTATTTCATGATTTATTTAACATATTGATGATAATTGAGATGTGAATGTAATTTTTCAGGGGAGCCCATGTAATCTTGCTGTTGGAAAGGTTGATAACATTGTTGCAGTAGGAACTGTTTTCAAAAGAATAAGTACGGATGAAATAGGTTATGGAGTACGACTTGTAGCATGTGATATGCGGGTTCTCGTTGAACTTGCACGTGATAGTCATTCTCTACTGTCCATACCGATTATTAGAAGCATCTATTATGTACACGATGCAATTGGTTCACACGTTCCATGGTCAAAACATCTTATAGTTATAGAAGAAGAAAAAAAGGTAGAGTTTTAACATCAAAATATGCATTCGCACATTAACATGTATTCATTTTAATTTTTGACATTCTTTTTATAGACATCTAGTAAAAAGTCTCGTGAGGCAGAATCTTTGAAAGGAAAAAAATAAAAAAATTAATGAATTAAAATTGCCAATGGCATTAAGGTTCGTGTTGAGGCATGTAGAGAAGGATATGAATGATGAATATCTTACTATCCCAGTCGACAATGAGGAGATTTTTGGGTATAGATTCAATGTGAACGTGATGAATGATAACATTAAACAACTTTGTCTGATGGAGGAATTAGCTGTTTCGGTGATCTTCAGTTATATGATGCAAGTGTGCAAGTTCAAAATCTTATTTTTATTATATTTTTATATGTCTATTTCTAATATTACAAGTTTTTTGGTTGTTTGTTTTTTAATGTTAGATGCTTATATGAATCTGATCCAAGTATTCTAGATGAATATGCGTTCATGAATCCTATACAAATTTCAAAAGGTTTAGGTACTGACGAACATAGAGCTCGATACTTGTGTAATAGATTGATATCGATATAGAATAAGTTATTGATATGTCCATTTAATTGCATGTAAGTTAGAAAACAAGTATTGTTATTTTTCATATGTTTTTTAATTATAATATTTTTTATTAACTTGATTGAAACATATGTTTATTATATAGATATCATTGGATATCATTTATTATCTCATTACGGATGAATACAGTGTATGCACTTGATTCATTAAGACTTGGTAGTGTTCGAGACGAGTTGAAATCTATGGTGAACACGTAAGTATTTAATAGTTATTTCACATAAGTGTATATTTATTGTATAAATTGCAGTCTATTATATATTTTTTTTTCTTTTTAATCCAGAGCCTTAAGAATATTTTATGCTGAAACAAATACAAGAGCCCGACCTCTTACTTAGGTTTCGATTAAGGTATGAGTACTTAAATTCTAAATAAATGATAATGTTCGTTCGTTTTAAATAATTGTTTTTTTTATTTTAACATGTGTTTTGAATATATGTGTGTATAGTGTGCTTAACAACCGGGCAGTGCAGAATGTGGGTACTATGTTATGAAGTTCATGCAAGACATAGTAAGCAAAAGAGCGTCATAATTACAGATGTGGTATTCATTTTCTTGAACCATCTCTTATAGCTATTATTGTTAATTAGACTTAGTACAATCTAGTTATTAAGTTACATTTATTTCATTTACAACTGACGAGACAAGCACCTTACACTCAATCTGAATTGGATGTGGTGAGAGTTGAATACTGTGACTTTTTAAGATGCTACATATGATACATGTTTTTTTTATTGCAACGAACGAGTATATGATATATGTTACTTGCGTTTCAATTATATGGTCTGATGATATGAATTTCATATCTGTGATTGTTGGTATTTTTCATGAATTGTTTGAACTTGTAAAGTTAGAAGTTTCGAGTTATTAGACTTCTGGAGTTGTGGCGGAGTTCTGCAGGTTATGTAGTTGACACAAATTTGCAGGAGTTGTTTGAACTAGTTTGTAAATGTATGTAATGGATTTTGCATAAGTTGTGAAGTTAGAAGTTTCAAGTTGTTGGAATTTTGGAGTTGTGTGACTCGTGTAGTTTTCGAGTTGTGGCAGAGTTATACAGGTTATGTACATAGTTGACACAAATTTGTAAAAGTTGTTTGAACTAGTTTGTAGTTGTACGTAATGAATTTTGCATAAGTTGTGAAGTTAGAAGCTTCGAGTTGTTGGA
>JBBPDI010000005.1:3938490-3957859 GCA_037974545.1 Cucumis variabilis
TTGAACTTACTAATGAATTGATACGATACTTATATTCTAACTATGAACGAAAAAAATTATATTGTATCGTTTAATTCAGAAATAAAATAAAATAAATATACGCATAAGTAATGTAAATATGTAAATTTAAAAATTGTATCAGAAAAATAAAAATAATACATTTTTCGTGGAATATTGTTGAGAGAGTAAAAGTTTGTTAGATAACAAGGTATGATTTTATCTTATATAAGTTTTTTTTTCCTCTTTTAAACAATTATTTTCGAAATCAAATTATCTTCCTAAATCAAATTATTCTTTTAGAAAATCAAATCATATTTCTTTTAGGAAAACCAAGAGATAGGATTCAAACCCCGCATGTTAGACTTGTTAAGGGGGCACAGCCACTACATCGAAAATCAAATTTACACTTAATAAAATATTTTTTAATATCTATTGTATTTTTAGACTTTAAAATTAATATTAAAATACAAAAACCGAAAATGTGAAGGAGGGCACGTGCTCCCTAGCTCCTTCTTAAATCTGCCCTTGAGCTTATACATATTTTAATTTATTTTGTTATTTAAAAAAATACCCCTTATTTTAATCTCAGTTAAAAGTATAAACTTTTTTTTTTATATATATAATTTGTCCTCACTATCTAGAATTTTGAACATAACATGCCATTGGTATTCAAAGCCAACTTTTGAGGCCATCCAACTCCATAATGGGCCTTCTCTTATGGTCTTTTCACACATAAGCCCAAATTATGAAAGAAAGTCCACTGTTGGCCCCAACCCATCCTGCTGTTACCTTTTTTTTTTTTTTTTTTTTGGGTGATTTGAGGAATAGCAAATACTAATGTTTACTTATTTAAATTGTCAAAACGGCAAAAATGAAAATATGAGAACAAAACGACTTCAATACACATACTCTAGTAAAAAATCCAACTTCTAAATACAAGAAACACACTCAAGCATTCGTAAGACTTCAGAAAATCTCTCAAATCCTTAAATTTCCTCCTAAATTGATTTGTCTATCAATGCAGAGAAATACATCCCCAGAGCCAAAATTCTTGTAAGACCATCGTTTACAAACCATAAAAAAACACAGTAGTACTCTATCTCTCTGTTTTACATCGGTTTCTACAAAATCAGAGTTTGAATGAAGTTTGTCCAACTTCACAACTTATTCAAAGGTAAGAAAAAATCATACTCTAACAAAGCTTTCTTCACAATGCAGTGGAGTATTAAATTTAAATAGTCGTTTTTTAACTTTTTTAACTATTTATTATTGTTGTAAATGAAGGATGTTATATTATTATTATTTATAAGGAACCATTTCGAAATAATTATTCATTTATAATAGGTTAAGGAATATTAAAAGTTTATTTTATTTTATTTTATAGGAACTAGAAACCGTAACAGAATTAATAATATTTATAAATGATCTTATCTAATAAATTGAAACAAATATTAAGGATATGAAAAAAAGAGAAGAGTGAAGAAAGAAGAAAGATGAGTGAAAGGTTAAGAGCTAACGAAATAACTAGTTCGAAGAAACCAACTACAAAAGAACCAATAACTCTGACAAGTAATGTCACGCCCCGCCCTAAAAGCACTCTATGCGATCTAGGGGAGGTGTGTTGCCTAGACACCCAACGTGTATCTCACAGCGAGATAGCACACTGAATGCCTAGTGAACGAAAAGCTTTAACTATCACTTAACAAACCTCAAACTTAACTTAAATAAACACAACACAACAAAAAAGTAACAAACATCTTACTTTATTAACTTAACAACTTCAAAACTAATTACAGGACAAGCTCTCTTTACAATAAACTTTAAATGCTCTAACAACTCTTTTAACTGATTGACTTAGCAACAATAAGCTTAGTACTTGAGGATACAATTTGTACCAGAAAAGTGATAAAACATTTGAAAGGTTAAGTCAAAAGGACCTATTGAGTGATGATTTTACAAAACATACTTTGAAATAATTAATCTTTCAAGTCTAACTCTTAACATAAATAATTTAAGAAATAGAACACATAACATAGAATTTCTAAAACCTTTCACTTTGATAAACTCTTTTTGTCTTTAAATACTCTTTCTAACTTTAAGTAACACTTTTGTTTTCGAAAACAAATCTTTACTTTCAGATGTCTGTTAGCTCTATACCTTAAAAACTCGATCATGATAGCAACTAGCTCGACCTACCGTCCCTAATCTAATAATCTTGGTCAAGATAGCAGCGCACTGTTCATACTATCTTGCCTGAACTCAGTAGTAGCTAGCTAATTGGTCAGCAAAATCTCATACTCCTAACTGTGCACATTAACCGTCCAGAACTCGATATATAGAACCACATGGTTCTCTTGCTTAAAACATTTTTCATTAAACTCATGATTTTGCAAATATCTTTCTAAACAGTAAACAATTTTATTTCAAGAAACTTAAAACATACTTGTAAATCTCAGCAACAATAATAAGGTTAAACCTCTTTGAATAAGTAGTAAAACTTAGAGGTGTCAATCGGCTGGGTCGGATTAGTTTTTTTTCAAACCCGACCTGGCCCGAAATGCATGGATGGTTTGCTGATGGAGCCCTACTTGACTTGACCCAATTTTTTTTCTTTTCCTCCCGTCTTCTTACAGCCTTTTTTTTTGTTTGCTTTATTTCTTTCAGAATACAGACAACTAAACCTCAATGTACAATGGTATGATAATAATCAATTCATAGTAGTAAAATCTAAATCTAAATCTATACCACAACTTTTTAGTTCAACAAATGTTTAGTCGGGAACTTGAACCTCCAACCTCAATAGAAAAAAGTACTGCGTTAAACTCTAATCTCAAGTCATGTTAGCAACTAAATCATAATCCATTACGTTTTGATAGAATCAATAGTGGTTCTATCCATACTCCTTACCAATCCAAATAAAGAAAGACATTGTTTCGATTGATGAAAGCTTGACAAACACTTTTGCACTATCCCAATCTTCAACAGTAGGAATATCATCCTTTGAAAAATAACTAGGATCATGCTTCTCTAATCTCTCGAACATCTTTTGACACTTAATTGCTCCATCAAACATAGTAAAAGTAGAATTCTATCGTATTGGAACATTCATCGTAAGACAATTTTTGTTGACATTTTATCTTCTTTAGAAAAATATTTAAATATTTATAGTCTAGCAAGAGATGACCTAAAATACTTCACAACATTTCTGATTTGAATGATAGGCACATGCAAATCTTTTAAGGCATCACTAACAATCAAATTAAGAATATGACACAACATCTAACGTGAATAAATTCATCATCCAACACCAACCCATTTCTGTCTTTAAACTTTTTAACCAAGTATGCAATGGCTACATCATTTGAACTTGCATTATCAACTATTATAGTAAAGATCTTATCAATACCCCAACCTTCTAAGCACTTTTCACTGGCTCTCCCTATTGTATATCCCTTTATGATTAGTTATTTAACAAAAATTCAAAATTCTTTTGTGAAGGTAACAATGATCAGTGAAATGAGCCGTTATAACCATATGATTAATATTTTGCACAGAAGTTCTGTCCATGTATCCGTTGTTAAACAAACTCTTTGGTCACTTCGAGTTAATACAATTTTTAACCTTTTTTTCTCCTTCATATACATCTGAAAAACAATCCTTTGCAACAGTTATTCTTGATGGAATCACAAACTTTGAATTTAATACCCGACAAAATTGATGAAATCCTTCATTTTCTATAAACTTAAATGACGATTCATCCAAGATAACCAGACTAGCAAGCATTGTTCTATAATTTTCTTGGGGTAAGGATGTAGCCATTAAACTAGTTTCAGAATCTCCATCTTCTTTAACATTATCTTCCAATGGATCTACATACTTCTTATATTTCTCTAAATGTCTTTTTAAATTACTTATACCATTTCTTTTGGAATCACAAGCATATGAAGTCCTACAATTTTACAAGCAGCCCTAGGATATTTAGGATCACATCCTTCTACTCTTATAAAATATTTCCATACTGATGATGATGATTTAACTGGTTTTCTTTTTCCTAACACTGGACTAGAAGAACTTTGTTTTGAAGTTTCGTCTACAAAGAGTGAAGTCATCCTAATAATCATCAAACGAAACACAGTAAAAACACACAAATTTTAACTAATAATCATCAAAGAAAATAATAAGTAAAGCATATCATCAAACTATGAATTGAGTGCCCTCACATTTTTGTAAAAACATCATCACACAAACCACAACCCCAAATGCAAACCCTAATTTAGCCATTACAATTCTTAAATGGAAAGTATATTAAGTTTCTTCTCCAAAATTCCAAAAAGTAAATATCACCCAAAACTAACAGGAAGTTGAGTACCCTTTTTTAGAATGCCAATCAAATGTGTAGAAATCTTTACAAATTAGTTATCCTTTTGTAAAAGAAATATAGTTAAAAATTTGTTAGAACATCTTCTTTTAACTAGAAATTTAACTAGAGTCTTAGGGAAGATCTATAAATACCTTGTATCATTTGAAATTACAAATAAAACTAAAAATAACATCTTGCTCCCAAAAGCACAGTAGATGTAGTTATATTTGTCGAACCACTTTAATCTCATGTGTTCATCTTCTCCTACTTTATTCATCCATCTTCATCATCTCACCATCTTCTACAAATTAAGCCAAAGGAAGAACCCAGAAAACAGAGAATAGAAAGAAAGAAGAAGAAGTCTTGGAGAGCTTTTCTTTAATCTTCTGTAATCTACATTTACACGTAGAGTGAAAAGAAAGGGAAAGGAAAAGACAGTAGAGAGATAACCTACTATTACATGCAAATAGATATTCTCTTTGTGTCCATACACATGGCTACTCCTTCAATTTGGTATCAAAGCCTATAGAAAGATTCAAGAAAGCTCCAAGAACTACATTCTTGATTTCAAGAAACTCAAAGATGACAGTAGCAAGGTATGATATTGAGAAGTTTGATGGTAAGGAAGATTTTACCTTATGAAAAGCTAAGATCAAAGCCATAGTCGACCAGCAAAAGGCATTGAAAGCCCTCACGAATCCATAAAAGCTACCTAAAATAGTGACTCAAGAAGGCAAAGAAACTATGCAGAATGCAGTCTATGGTGCCATAGTTTTAAACCTAAGTGACAATGTTCTTAGGAAAGTCATTGGTGATGAAACAACTTATGGAATGTGGACAAAATTGGATGAAATATATAAGTCCAAAGATCTACCTAACCGTGCATACGTGAGGGAGAGGTTCTTTACTTTCAAGATGGATGGCAACAAATCTTTGACAAAAAATCTTGGAAAATTCAAGAAGCTGTCTTCAGATTTCAAAGAATTGGGAGACAAGATTGGTGATGAAAATGAATCTTTCATTTTACTTAATTCATTTCTAGAAGCATATGAAGAAGTAAAGATGGCTCTCAAATTTGGAAGGTAAAAAATCAACACAAACGATGTTATTACAGCAATAAAAACCAGAGAATTAGAGCTTAGTTCACATAAAAGAGATCAAGCAAATAGTGAAGGTCCGTTCTCAAAAGGGAAGAGCAAAAGCAACTCAAAAGAATACAAGAATAAAAATAATAAATAATAAATAGAATGCACATTCTGCCACAAAAAGGGACACCTCAGACAAGATTGTTTCTTTCTAAAGAACAAGTAAAATCAAAAGAAACAAAAAGAAAAACAACAAGGAGAACCTAAGGCAAAAGCATCAGTAATAGAACAAGCCCCGTTTGTGTATTCAGATGCCTTAACTATCTCAGAAAATTCAATTCAAACATGAGGTAATAAAGAAACTCATGATTGAGTACTTGATTCAGGGTGTTCATTCCATATGAAACTATTAAAAGGATGATTTACAACATACAAAGTGTGGGATGGAGGCCTAGTATACATGGGAAATGACAATGCTTGCAAGATTGTAGGCATTGGATGTGTTACACTTAAGTTCAAAAATGAGACAGCAACACCTCTTAGGAATGTGAGGCATGTTCCATCCTTGAAAAGAAACCTAATTTTCTTTAACATGCTAGACTCCATAGGTTGTGAATACGAGGATTATGCAAGAAGGTTTGAAATATTAAAAGACTTCAAGGTTGTTTTGTCGGCTTAAAAATCAATGAACTTTTTCTCATCAAAGAAGTTTCCATGAACCATTCTGCCCTAACTTTTTCTAATGATATGCTAACTGAAACGAATTTGTGGTATAGAAGACTTTACCATATAAGTGGAAAGAGATTGAAAATGTTGTCAGAAAAGGGAATCCTTCCTAAAGGAGTGACAAGTCTACAAGACAAAGTTTCCAAAAGGCTGCTGATCACAACACTAAAGATATCCTAGACTATATTCATTCTGACCTATGAGGAACCTAACAAATACCCTCTTTAAATAATTCTAAGTATTTTCTAACATTTACTGATGATTACTCTAGAAAGAGTTGGATTTATTTCTTAAAGTCTAAAAACGAAAGTCTAGAAAAATTTAAAGAATGGAAAACCATGGTAGAAAAACAAACTTCTAAACAAATTAAATGTCTAAGACTGATAATAGTTTAGAATTTTGTAGTGAGAACTCAATAACTTTTGTAAATAATATGGAATAATGAGGCATAAGACTGTGAGATATACCCCTCAACAAAAAGGTGTTGCTAAAAGGTTAAATAGAACCATAATGGATAGGGTTAGATGCCAAATGTCTAATGGTTCAATTCCAAAAAAAAAAATTGGGCAGAAGTTGTTTCCTATACTGTTTACAGCTTTAATAGGTGCCCTCATCACTGTATAAATTTTCTAACACCTGAAGAAAAATGGTCTAAACATACTCCTAATTTAGAAAACCTTACAATTTTTGGTTTTATAGGGTTTGTCCACCAAAGTCAGGGGAAATTAAAACCTAGAGCTATAAAATGTTTGTTCCTAGGTTTTACAGAGGGAGTTAAAGGGTTTAGAATGTGACATCCTATAGAAAGAAGGTGTATAACTAGTAGAGATTTGGTTTTTAAGGAAGATACTATGTTTGTGCTTGATAAACCTAATGAAACACTTGATTCAAATTATAAACCAAATGAGATTGAGTTGAAGCATCCACTAAAGTATAAATCAAATGAACTTCCTAGTACCATTGAGGAAGAAACAAAATCAAGTATCACTCTACCACCTACTCTAGAAGAAGTTACTCAAGAAGAAGAAGATTTATCAAACTATTCTTTGGCTAGAGATAGACAAAGAAGGACTACTTTTCCTCCTAGATACAGTCAAGCAAATTTTGTAAATTTTGTCCTATGAAATGAATCATCTAAATGATGATGAACCAAAAATATTTAATGAGACAATGAGTTGTCCTAATGCTAGACATTGGATAATTGCCATGAATGATGAAATGGAATCTCTCACTATCAATAAAACATGAACTTTGGTAACGTTACCTAGAAATTGTAAAACAATATCTTGCAAATGGATTTATAAACTTAAAGAAGAAGTTTCCAATCTTCAACCTCCGAGATATAAAGCTAGACTTGGAACCAAAGGCTTTACACAAAGGGAGGGAATTGACTACAATGAAATATCTCACCGATTGTAAAACAAACCTCCATAAGAATGCTTTTTTTATTAGTTATTGTTCAAGAAGACGTAAAACTTGAACAACTTGATGTTAAAACAACATTCTTATATGGTGATTTGATAGAAATCATATACATGAACAAACCATAAGGATATATTGAAAAAGGTAAAGAAGATTAGGTATGTTATCTTAAAAAATCCATCTATGGTCTAAAACAATCATCAAGATGTTGGTACAAAAGGTTTGATGATTTCATCTCTAAACTTGGTTTTAATAAACGTTCCTATTACATTTGTGCATTTATAAATTCAAATTCCTATTCTTCTAAGTTTACTTACACTTGTATGTAGATGATATGCTACTTGTAGGCAAATCTAAAATTGATATTAAAAGAGTAAAGACAACTTTAAAGGAAGAACTTTAATGTGAAGGAAGTTGGAGAATCTAAGAGAATTCTAGGCATTGACATCACAAGAGAAAAAACAAAGAGGTTTCTAACAATTGACCAAAGGAACTACTATTATAAGGTACCTAAAAGTTTTAATATGTTAAATGCTAAGTGAGTTGTAATTCCTCTTGCACAACACTTCAAACTACCAACTACCATTTGTCCAAACCCAGAAGATCCCAACCATGTTAAGTACATGGCAAACATCCCCTACTCACAAGTAATAGGGAGTATAATATACCTAATGATTTCTACTAGGCATGATCTATCTTATTCTTCTAGTTTAATTAGCAGGTACATGGCAAATTCAGACAAAAGACATTGGAAAGCAACTAAATTGGTACTTAGATAACTAAAGGGATCTAAATGCTCAATTTATCTTAAAGGATTGTTTGAGCTTTATGGTTTTGTACATTCTGACTATGCATGGGATTTGGACAAGAGAAGGTCACTAACAGGATATTGTTTCCTAATTGGAGGCAACCTACTAAGCTAGAAAGCTTCACTACAATCGGTGGTGGCCCTATCATCTACGGAAAGTTGAATATATAGCTCTTTCAGAAGCTATTAAGGAAGCTATTTGGTTAAAGGGACTCTTGAAGGAGTTTGGCTTATCACAAAAATCTGTAAAGATCTACTCTGATAACCAAAGCACCATTAATTTGTCTAAGAACCAATAGTATCACAGTAGAACTAAGCATATAGATATTAAATTCCACTTCATCAAAGAACAAATCGAAAAACAAGAAGTGGAAGTGCTCAAAGTTCATACTAGTGACAACGCAGTTGATATGTTTTTTAAGGTAGTCACTCGAACGATGTTCCTCAAATGTCTTCAAATAATCGGGTTCCTGAAATCCGAGAAGGAGTCACTTTATCAAAAGCTTTAGGAGTCAAGACATAGACAAGTTTCACACTATATCTTTTAAGGTGGAGATTTGTAGAAATCGTTACAAGTTAGTTATCCTTTTGTAAAAGAAATATAGTTAAAAATTAGTTAGAACATCTTCTTTTAACTTCTTCTTTAACTAGAGATTTAACTAGAGTATTAGGGAAGATCTATAAATACCTTGTATCATTTGAAATTACACACAAAACTGAAAATAACATCTTGCTCCCAAAAGCACAGGGGATGTAGGTATATTTTTCGAACCACTTTAAAATCCCATGTGTTCATCTTCTCCTTCTTCCTTTCTTCATCTTCATCATCTCACCATCTTCTACAAATTAAGCCAAAGGAAGAACCAAGAAAAACAGAGAAAAGAAAGAAAGAAGAAGAAATCTTGGAGAGGTTTTCTTTAATCTTTTGTAATCTACATTTACACGTACAGTGAAAATAAAGGGACAGGAAAAGACAATAGAGAGATAACCTACTGTTACATGCAAAGAGGTGTTCTATTTGTGTCCATACACATGGCTGCCCCTTCAAAATGGACTTTTAAAGAGAAATGGCAATGGAAAAAACCTCACAAAATTAAAGGTTTCTGATAATAATTTGCTTTACATATTCCATTATAATTTGCTTTACAAATGGACGACAAGTACAATAAACCCAAAATTAACATTCAGCAAACAAACATTGAGAGTTTCATAAACTAAGCTCAAAGCTCAATCATTCCATTATGTAAACTATTATCGTTTCAAATTTTGAAAGCACAATTAAAGATGATATTGAAGTGTATAGAAATTATTAAAATTGAAAAGAAACAATGTAAACACAAATATGAACAATGGACACAAGTTACCATATAATATTTCAAAAAATTTAAAGTCTATAGCAAGTAGTGGGGAGAGGGAAAAGTAGGAAAATGTATCATTTTTCAAGTGAAATTTCGAAGAAAACCATGAACATAATCGATAAGTAAGATCTAGAGAGGTTTGGAGAATTGAGGGAAATAATCGATAATTGAAGGGAAGTTGGAAGGAATTTGTAAAGAACCGATAATTTACCAAGATATTGTGTTCATATCCTCTGTTTTAGGCTTAATGGCCCTTCTTTTCTCTACTCCACATGCTGCCTCTAAAGGTAACCCATTAATTTTTTCACCATTACCCATCATTACCCACAAATTGTATAATCATCAAACTCAAACACTAGAGAGGGCGACATAACTTTTTTTTATAGAAAAAAAAAACAGATGTGATTCTCCTATTATCCTAAACATGAATGAAGATAACAAAAAAACTTAGCAAAGAAACAAAAATACTGAAAAATCGTCGAATATATACCACAAAAGCTTCAACCAATGTTGAACTCATGAAGATTCTATACAAGGATAATGAAAAAGACCCACGAAGCCAAACCAACAAAGATCCACGTCGGAGGCTACCAAGGAGAAGAGACCCACAAATGATAGAGAATGAACAATGACAGAGACCATGAAATATGAAAGAGAACGAACACGAATGAAGAGAAAGACAGAAGACTTCTCATTTTTCTTTAATTTTAACCTAATCAAGTTAACCACACTCAAACCAAATCGAACCGGTTCAGTCTTGTTCAATTTGATACTATTGCTCTTTCAAATCGATCCAACCCGAACTGAACCGTCTCGATTCAGTTCAGTTCGATTTTCTGCACCCTTAGTAGAACTTGCTTAAATCATTTATAATTTTAAACACTTTGAAAATTAAACATAAATATACTTTCTTGTAAATCTTATGCTGTGAAATCATAAATTCATTCATGCTTTGTCAAAACATTTCTAAACTCATGCTTAATAAAACAACCTTGCTCTCAAACATATCTACCATAACATTTCAAAATCTTAGTAATCAAACTTAAGCTCACTCATAATCAAACTTTGGAAACTTAATTAAAAATATATTCAAAAATTCCATCATCAAATCATGTCTTAATTAAACATTTGATAGTAAATAAACTTAAAATCATTTTTGTCACTCATAGATTTCGACTTACAATTCTTTTCCACAAAAGTTTAAAGATCCTCCCTTGACTTCTTTCTCCAGTAGAATTTCATAACAAACAGACTTAATCTCTTGAAAGGGATTTGAGTAAACGTATGAATAGTTTGGATGAAATCTTATTTATACAAATCTTAAATTGGATTAGTCATTTCTTAAGTTCCTCCTAAGTTGTCAGCTCCTACTTGCCGAAAATCTAAGTCTTTGCATGTTTAAACATTTGGATTCCAACTCCACCGAGAATTAAATTCTTAATGATCTCGACCAAAAGTTTGGCTCGAGATCATCAATTAAACCCTTCCTATCTCCAATCTCGGCCAACATAACTCCAAGATTCTTCCACTGTTCCCTTTTACCATTAATCTCAACCGAATTTGTGCCCAAGATTGTCCAAGAACTCTTTAAAATTCTCACTTTTCTTCAAATCTCAGTCCAACAAGCACCGAGATTGCCCCAAGATGAACCTTTTATCTTTAATCTTGCCTGGGATTTCACCTAATGGCTTGAGATTCCTTAATAATTTTTTTTCTGCTTCCTGTCTCGGTTGAGTATTACCCCGAGATGGCCTGAGACCCATCTTTAAAACCCTTATATTTTTTATCTTAAGCTGCCAAAGCCCCAAGATGGCCCCAAGATTTGCTTCCTACCTTTTTTGTCTTTCAAACTCAATCGGACAGCCTCGATGCACCGAAATTTTTCTTTCTACTTTTCTTCTTGCCTCACTTCAAACAAAACGCCTAACCAAAAAGCCTAAAGTCTTCAAATGCCTTGCTTACACACTTATGTCTGATTGCTTAGCTTCTTAGCTTTAATATCCAAATTTGATTTAAACTTCTCTTTCCTTTACCAAAATTTAATAGGTTCGAAAAGTTCCTTATAAATTTTAGGGTTTTACAATTCTCACAGCCCCTTTAAGAAATTTCATCCTCGAAAACTAAATAACACTTCTCTTACAAAAAAAACTTAAATTACATACTTTAATTTTATTACTTAAGTCCAACAGAGTTACACACTTCATATTTACATCTTTAAAACAAAACTATAAAGGGGTAATACTCGACTTAGGAATCAACTTAGGAATCCTTTTGTTCTGTGACTCAACTTAGGAATCCTTTTGTTCATCCAACTCAACTTAGGAATCCTTTTGTTCATCCATCCATAATTGAGGACAACTTCTTCTAATATGTCAAGGTTGCCTACACTGATAACAAACATTTGTTCCATTCAAACATTAACCCACATGAAATCTTGCACATTTGTGACATATAGATCTCTTAACTGTGTAGCTATCGGTTTCTTTTTTGACTTTTTAACGATTGTAGATGACCTAACCGATTGCAAAAAAATTCTTTGTCAATGCTTTGGGTAAGTATTTCCTACATCCACGTCCCTTCGTAACTACTTTCTTGTTGAAGAACTACCTTGCCTTTGCTTCTGTTGTCTTTATTGTTATATTTAGAGTATTTTTGGAGATATTATTTTAGATATTATTCTTATAATATTTTTTCCTTAAATATATGGTCCTTTTTTTATAATTAGGCCTGTAGCTTTAGTAAAACATTAATAAATTAGAGAATTATTTCAAGAAAAGAACACTCTTATTCTAAAGTAGTGTTTTGAGAAAAATTCCTCCTCAAACATTTCTTGAAACTTAATCTTTCTACCCTAGTCAAACTTTTCTGGACATCAATTAATTCAACTTGTTGATATTCATGGCATCTGATCATGATAATCCTGAAGCAATCTATCAATCTACTAATCCACTTATCAGCTCTAGCTGAATAATTGGTTGAACCCTTAAACACTTTGGCGTCTTAAGGCTTCTAATTCTTTCCTAACACCCTTATTCTTATAATTAATTTGATTTGCGAGTGACAAGAGTTTCTTTTTCCTTAATAACTTTAATATTAAATCGCAAACAAAACTCTTACTTACAAACCTTTTTGGCAAGGTTGAGCCCCAGTTGTTGTTTACATTCTCTGCCTGCCAATCTGACTCTGCAAATTTTTTATCTTTTACTTATCTAGCTTTCGCTCACTTTCTAACTTGATCTTTTAGACTTAACTTAGACTCATTACTCTTTTCTTGCATAATAAAACAAACTTATTTTGACACCTAACTGATATCAGACTACTCTTTAGCTTGTGCTATTGTAACTTTTTTTTTATCCTTAAGTTTTATTATTATTTTTTTAATTTTGAAAAGGAAGGTTGCATTGCCTCTTGTGAGGGTTGTTACCCCCAATTGAGTGACTTAGGGAGGGTTTGGCCCATGAGTTTGAGGGGGTTTGAAATTTGAAGTCAAACTCATGTTTGGACACTTAGAATAAAATTCCTGGGATTAAGATTCCAAAATCATGAGTTTGGAATATGTTTTTTTTTTATTTATAATTTATTGAAAGTCATATGTTTTAGAAAAATTTTCACTTTAACATGTTATCAATGATCATTGATGATCGTTGCCAACAAATGTTAGCCAACTTCATGATCAACCATGATGACCGATCATGATTGATCGATGGTCATAACAATCGATCGTCTTAACCGTCAGCTCCAGATCATCTTGATCGTCGACTTTAAATCATTTTAACCGTCAATTATCAATCATCTTGATCGTCGATGACTAGTCATCTTGATCAATAATGACCTACAATTTTAGACTTTACTATCGTGGGGTGAACATCTTGATTGCCACAATTGTTATCATTAATTATCGATGTTGTGTCTATTAACAAACGATCGTAGTGATGGTCAATGATCAATAGCCATGATCCTTGATGATTGATTGTCATGATGGTTGACGACCAACTAATTGTCTTAAAATTGGCGACCATTGGCCGTCTTCACCATTGATCAACGATTGTCTTCACTAAGGCTTCCTACACTCTTTTCCATGGTATTGAAAAGTAAACACTATTGAATCTCATAGATTACATTTTCTTTCTAATTCATTCTAGAAAATTCATCGACCAACTTCAAGCACCACCTCTAGTGACCATTGTCGATGGACCACTAAGTGTCATTTATGACAACTCCACCAACGAACTTCCAACCACCAACTTTTGCAACCTTTCCAAATCTTGAAAAATTAATAAAAATTAATTTTTGAATTTTTTTTTCTGAGTCATTCCAAATACTCCTTTGATTAAATCACAATAATATTTTTTAAAATACAATTTTTTTAATTCTTCTACTTTCTTTTCTTCTAGAGTTTTTTTTAATAACTATTATTATTAGATCATATTTTTTAATTATCTCTTTTCTCTTCTTTATTTAAAATTAACCTTTCCTTCATTTTAGGAGATTTTTTTTAAAAATATTTTTTCAAGGTGAAAATTGATGACATATCTATTGTGGTCTCAAGTAGAAATCAAATATTAATATATCTTGGTAATATAGTGAAAATTGTAAATATATATCATATATATACCATGGTCTATTTTTAGTTTAATAACATTTTCAGTTTTTTTGTTAGTCAATTTAACTAAAAGACTTAGGATGTATTTGATTTGACTTAAGAAAAAACTTTTTTTTAAAGAAAAAAACGTATTTTTATTTAGACTCTTGTGATAGAAGTGGTTTAAAATACATTGCATGCGTGTCATAAAAAGACAACCATAACTATGGCTAAATGTAACTCTACTTAATTTTCGCTTTTACATGACCCCTTTTGGTTATGCTTATTTTGAAACCTATTAGACCCTTTTTAATGTTGCTTAGTTAGACCTTTCGTAAACTCCATTCGATTACATGATTTGATATATTCTATTAATGGTTTGTAATTCAAATATACAAAAAAGTACACGTTTGTAATTCGAAAAGTACATGAATAATGAAAACTAAAAACATAATCTAAGTGGTGTAGGCACAATTGCCCCATGCCTTTGAACCTACAATGACACGAAATTACATTTAGATATATATCACCAATAAGAAATTAAAGAACGTAAAAGTTGAAATCATGTACATCTATGAAATCAAAGTCCTCTCGCTATTTGAGTGAGTTCTTCGATCATCTTCTTCATTTCTTCTATTTGTAGAGCATTTTCTCCCTGCCTCCGGTTACTTTCTTTTTCTACTTTCTGAAGACGAACTTTTAGCTTGGTAACCTTCTTGACATGCATCTCTTACTTGTGGGATGTAGACAAAGAACTGCCAACAATGTGTTGGGACTTTGACCTAAGGCCCCAACCAAGATCTTTTGAGTAGCTTAGTCATCTACCCAAGACTATCTCGCATATCTTGTCCCCAGAGAGTCGTTGAGAACCCTCTAGAGTGGGCTAGGACTAGAGTTCTAACATTTGATTTTGCAAATAAAATTTTATTAATTAAGTAAAATGTTTAAATTAAAAGTACGTACAAAACAAGGTAAAAGTATCATGGAAACTTACATGAGCATCCGTAGCTTCCGACGAAACGAACTGGCCACCCAAAGTGTGTGTTTCCTTAAACAACTCGACACAGTTGACTAGAAAATCCCGTTGTTCAGAGAGTTTGTGATGTCGTTGTAGAAACAACTTGGTGCTGCTACTATGGTTGTATGGCTGCTTTGCTCTAGCAGCCATGTTCATCGGATTGCTCCTACATGAAAACAATCAAAATGTTACATACAAAAAAAAAAAAAAAAAGAAGAAGAAAAGAACTATCTTTTGAGAACATTAAAAGTTCTAAATCACCTGAAATTTTCGAGTGAGGTAGTGGTCGTATAAAACTGTCAATCTTGCACACGATTCTTCAATCTCGAGGGTGGGTTGACACATTCATATTCAAGATGATTGAACTTCTTAAAATGACGGTGGTTCTGCCCCTTGAACTTCTTCGAAGGTGGTGAGATTTGATGCTCAATAAACTAAGTGTTGGATCTATGAAATCTAGCACGAACTATTGCTATAAGACAAAAATTAAACAAATTAGTTAAACCCAACAATTCAAAACCAGCACCCCAGACATATGTAATTTTCAGGCATCAGAATCCAATCAAATAATCCCACAAGCCTTTAATTCTAAACCTGTGCACCAAATGCCTCGTAGTGTTTTAACGAGGATTTTTTTTGGGTTGTTAATGTTATTGAGTTGATTTCCAACAATATATCAAACGAAAAACAATTTCAAATTTAATTAGGTTCGTAAGCATATTAAAATAATCATAATAAATAAATAATAATAGTAAGAGCAGCCATGGCATGTGGATAAAGGCTTATTTTCAAAACCATGTCATTATCAACCAAAACAAATGTCAAGTCCACCAACTTTGCTATGTTCTACGTTCCACCCAATTCCTTTCACCATCATCATTTCATCATTAAAACCGTGTGGACCCCACCTTTGCTTCTTCTTTCTTCAACATTTTCATTTTTCTTCTTCTTCTTTTCTTTTGTCCCAATTAGATACTTAGAAAATCAACATGAAAATGAAGTTTTTTATTTTATTTTTTATTATATAGTTTTGTTTTGTTAGCTATATGATAGAAAAAAAGATCCCATGATACATAATCAAATCTCACATGCCTCACCCATTATTGTCTTTCCCTTCCCTCTGGCCCTCTAAATCTTTTCCTTTACTTTTATTTTACAACATTTTCTTTTTTAAAGATTTGTTACGATGTTTTTCTCTTTTAACCGCAGCGGTGTGTAAATTTAATTTGAATTTTACGAATTAAGAAAATAAAAGAGTGGAAGACGATATTATCAATTGTTTTTTTTAAAATATTAAAAAAGAAACACATCATCTTATCGTCATCCTCACGTCAAAGTTGGAATATTATTAAAGAATATGGAACATAAAATATTTAAGGAATAACTATCAAAATCTCATAAGTTTAGTTCTAGAACTAAACTTTCAAAGTTGAGAAAGTTGAAATATTTTTAACCATCAATCCATATACTTTGAAATTATGATTTTACATAACTTTCATCTAATGTATATTAAGTAACTCGATGATATGATATTAAATCTGAACATAATACAACCGAAAAAGTACTTAAATAGTCTATCAAAAGTTGACAAAAGCAGTATAATTGTTCGACTAAAAAATTGAAGATGTGACATACTAACTTTCAAACAGTAAGGCATGGGCACAAAAGAGATTTAAGGGCAACCAAGAGCTAATTGACAAAGAGAGATCTTTTTAGGCATCTGAATTTCAGCCAGTGAGGTGTAGAAACGTGGCATAGTTTAGTACAAAATCCAATCCTCACATGCAAACCAAAGATTTAATGATGATAATATATTTGGACAATATGAATAATTGAATAGTTGAAACCGCGTTACAAAACTATTATATATTCATTTTACTTTAAATCACTTAATTAATCGTCTGTTCATCCTTTGTTGTTTTTCTCGTATGAATACAAAAAATCAAAATAAAAATTAGGATATTTTCAAAAATAATAAAATAAATTAAAATATTTACAAGCTACAACAAAATATGTTTTAGATTCTATCATAGACTATCAGTCATAGAATTTAAAATATTTTGTAAAATTTACTATTTTTTAAAATTACCCGTAAAAATGCTTATCAAACAAAATCAAATGGCTCATTATTTTTATTATTATTGTTATTATTATTCAACAATCCGTTTGTTTTTTAACAACCTTCATTTATTAATAAGTTTTTGAATATACAATATTGATTCAATATTTGAATAAATCATCCTTATATTTCTCCCTTCCCATTCAATCTAATATTCATTGAATGGTTTGTATTTGATTGACAATCAAAGATATTTGATTCAGATGAATTGGAGAAACTTGGTTGTATCCAATCTCATTGTAAAGTCCTTTCTCATCATTTGCCATGCCATCTAAAAGATAATAGTAATAATAAAGAAAGAAACTACCAAACTTCCAATTTCTGAGCTTTTAATTTTTCTGGGCTTTGATTTTTGAAGAGTTTCTTCCCTATTCTTATTTTTCGACGAGAGATTGGAAACTAACGAATGAAAAATGAGTTTCATAAAGAGTTGAGGAAATATTTGTTAGCGGTGGTGCAAGTAGGGGGTTACTATGGTGGCATTAGATGCTCCGTCATAATATAAAACAACTTCAAGGACATTCAATAAACAAAAAATATTAATTAAATCCCTTTTGAAAACCCGACTTTGAGCACAAGTTAAAAAAGAAAACCAAATCAAGGGAAACCAACAATATATATATATATATAAACAAATTTGGTAATCAATTGTTTAAAAGTCAACAAAAAAAAAATAACTTTCCAACATGAAAATAAAATTTCATTGCTTTCTAAAACTAACTTTCAATATTTGCATTTTGGATTTACTAGAATAAGATCTACCTAATAAAAAATCTCACAAATACAATGTAGTTAAAAAAATTTCTAAAAATTTGAGCAGATCAACCAAAACAAAACATATGTAGTAAACTAAAAAAATAAAAAATTCAAACGTGAAAACAAATTTTTTCTTATTAAAAGTCCTAAAAGCTTCCTTAAACTTTCAATTTAATTATCAAGAAAAACTACCTAACAAAACAAATTCCACAAATGTAGTTGAAAAAGTATATGTATTTTGAAAAAAAAATTAAATTTTTAGTATGATCACCAAATTACATCTATATATAACATATCAAAAACAGATTTTTTAAAAAAATTAGGTCAAACACTTGCCGCTCAAAAAGCTTCTAGTTTAGGAAAGCACAAGTGATCAATGGTATTAATCAAAGGTATGACAATTGGATTTGGCATGGAGAAAACCTTACTAAGTATTGTCCAACAAATTTATATCCTATTATAGGCTACAATTCTAGGAAACAATTTTTGAATGATAATTTTGATGACAATATGGTTGAAATGGTTGAAGCAACACAGAAAAATAGTGTACATTCATTCCAAAAAATTTAAAAAGTTACTTACAAATGCTGAGAAACCCTGATATCCAGGCTGTGAAAACTTAACCAAGTTGGGTATACTAGTCAAATTGTATCACTTAAAAGCAAATCGTAAGTAAATTTGATTGCTAGTATTTTATAGATTTGAGACATTTTTACAACCTGTGACAAATACATTTTAATGATTTGTTCAAATTATAGAATGAACTCCATAAAGATGTTGATAAAACAAATAATGTTTCATATGATATTTTAACTCAATCTTTGGGGACACCTAAACATCGAGGACGTGTGAGAGATGTAGGAGGATTGCATTCTACTTTCACAAACATATTCCATCAGAACCTAGAGAAACTAGAGAAACTTAGATTGTTGTTGATGTAGCTGCAAATTGGAAAAAAGGAGAAATCACAAATTTTATCAGAATTCTACTTTCACAAACATATTCCATCAGAACCTAGAGAAACTAGAGAAACTTAGATTGCTGTTGATGTAGCTGCCAATTGGAAAAAAGGAGAAATCACAAATTTTATCAGAATTCTACTTTCACAAACATATTCCATCAGAACCTAGAGAAA
>JBBPDI010000005.1:3957959-3983622 GCA_037974545.1 Cucumis variabilis
CTTAGATTGCTGTTGATGTAGCTGCCAATTGGAAAAAAGGAGAAATCACAAATTTTATCAGAATACAGTTAAATGACAAAAAAAAAGCTCAAGTTAAAGTCTTTGAAGAAAACTAGAGAAACAAGCTCCAATGCACATTCTAGATTGCAATCAGAATATTAGTGAGAAACAACTAATCTCAACGTCCATCCATCACACAGAAAAAATCGATCTAGTAAATATTATTTTTAGTTCAATTTTATATATTGTATTTCATGATTTATTTAACATATTGATGATAATTGAGATGTGAATGTAATTTTTCAGGGGAGACCATGTAATCTTAGTTTATTGGAGTACGACTTGTAGCAAGTGATATGCGGGTTCTCGTTGAACTTGCCCGTGATAGTCATTCTCTACTGCCCATACCGATTATTGGAAGCATCTATTCTGTACACGATGCAATTGGTTCACACGTGCCATGGTCAAAGCATCTTATAGTTATAGAAGAAGAAGAAAAGGTAGAGTTTTAACATCAAAATATGCATTTTCGCACATTAGCATGTATTCATTTTAATTTTTGACATTTTTTTCTATCTAGTAAAAAGTCTCGTGAGACAGAATTTTTGAAAGGAAAAAAATAAAAAATTAATGAATTAAAATTGCCAATGGCAATAAGGTTCGTGTTGAGGCATGTAGAGAAGGATATGAATGATGAATATCTTACTATCCCAGTCGACACTGAGGAGATTTTTAGGTATAGCTTCAATGTGAATGTGATGAATGATAACATTAAACAACTTTGTCTGATGGAGGAATTAGTTGTTTTGGTGATCTTGAGTTATATGATGTAAGTGTGCAAGTTCAAAATCTTATTTTTATTATATTTTTAGATGTCTATTTCTAGTATTACAAGTTTTTTTTTTTAATGTTAGATGCTTATATGAATCTGATCCAAGTATTCAAGATGAATATGCGTTCATGAATCCTATACAAATTTCAAAAGGTTCAGGTACTGACGAACATAGAGCTCGATACTTGTGTAATAGATTGATATCGATATAGAATAAGTTATTGATATGTCCATTTAATTGCATGTAAGTTAGAAAACAAGTATTGT
This sequence comes from Cucumis variabilis, assembly GCA_037974545.1. Lineage (NCBI taxonomy): Eukaryota > Viridiplantae > Streptophyta > Magnoliopsida > Cucurbitales > Cucurbitaceae > Cucumis > Cucumis variabilis. Next base: position 3,959,059 of record JBBPDI010000005.1, read on the forward strand.
TATTTTTCATATGTTTTTTAATTATAATATTTTTTATTAACTTGATTGAAACATATGTTTATTATATAGATATAATTGGATATTATTTATTATCTCATTACGGACGAATACAGTGTATGCACTTGATTCATTAAGACATGGTAGTGTTCGAGATGGTTGAAATCTATGGTGAACACGTAAGTATTTAACAGTTATTTCACATAAGTGTATATTTATTGTATAAATTGTAGTCTATTATATTTTTTATTCTTTTTAATCCAGAGCCTTAAGAATATTTTATGCTGAAACAAATACAAGAGCCCGACCTCTTACTTTGGTTTCTGTTAAGGTATGGGTACTTAAATTCTATATAAATGATAATGTTCGTTCATTTAAAATAATTATTTTTTTTTCATTTTAATATGTGTTTTGAATATATGTGTGTGTATAGTGTGCTCAACAACCGGACAATACAGAATGTGGGTACTATGTGATGAAGTTCATGCAAGACATAGTAAGGCAAAAGAGCGTCATAATTACAAATGTGATATTCATTTTCTTACACCATCTCTTATAGCTATTATTGTTAATTAGACTTAGTACAATCTAGTTATTTAGTTACATTTATTTCATTTACAACTGACGAGACAAGCACCTTACACTCAATCTGAATTGGATGTGGTGAGAGTTGAATACTGTGACTTTTTAAGACGCTACATATGATACATGTTTTTTTTATTGCAACGAACGAGCATATGATATATGTTACTTGCATTTCAATTATATGGTCTGATGATATGGATCTCAAATATGTGATTGTTGGTATTTTTCATGAATTGTTTGAACTTGTAAAGTTAGAAGTTTCGAGTTGTTGGACTTCTGAAGTTGTGGCGGAGTTCTGCAGGTTATGTAGTTGACACGAATTTGCAGGAGTTGTTTGAACTAGTTTGTAAATGTATGTCATGGATTCTGCATAAGTTGTGAAGTTAGAAGTTTCAAGTTGTTGGAGTTTTGGAGTTGTATGAGTCATGTAGTTTTGGAGTTGTAGCAGAGTTATACAGGTTATGTACGTAGTTGACACAAATTTGTAAGAGTTGTTTGAACTAGTTTGTAGTTGTACGTAATGAATTTTGCATAAGTTGTGAAGTTAGAAGCTTCGAGTTGTTGGAGTTATGGAGTTATGGAGTTGTGTGAGTTCTGTAGTTTTAGAGTCGTGAAGGAGTTCTGCAGGTTGTGTAATTTGACATAAATTTGCAAGAGTTGTTTGAACTAGTTTGTAGTTGTATGTAATGGATTTTGCATATTATGAGGTTTTGGTATTTTCAGGTTTTTTAGATTGGTTGTGGTCAATTACAGGTCATATATATGGGAGGGTCGTAATGATCCATATATATTTTTTTTCTAAAGTTGTTATAGTTGACGGGTTAAAAACGTCAAGGATAAGTTTTTGTTGATGGACAAAACCCGTCAGTAGGAGGGCTATCTTAATGGACAAAATTGGTCCATTGAAAGGTTATCTTGATGGGGAAAACACATCAACAAAAAAAAAAGTTATCTTGATGGTTTGATCTAATTTCTTGATGGGTAAAAGACGTCAAAGTTGCCTTTCTTAATGGCCAATCCCATCAAGAATACGTCTTTGATGACATGTTAGGGCATCAAGTAAACAGTTTTCTTGATGGGCTTTTTAGTTTCCTTGATCAGCAAAAAACTTCAAAGTCTCATTTTTTGATGGGCAATACCATCAAGAAAAGGTTTTTTATAACATGTTTTGGCCATCAAGAAAATAATTTTCTTAGGGTTTAGGGTTTAGGGTTTACTTATTTGTAATACTACGACAATTGTTATAGAGACACACTTAGGCTTGTTGACTTCTTGAAATAACATTTAGTCTCACTACCTCATAATATAACTTAGGTTTCCGTGTACATTAGCAAACAAACACTTGGACTACTTGTAAATACAAGACTTCTACACACCACATAGTTTATATCAAAACTCACTCCACTTTATAAACTTAAACTCCTGATAAGTACCTAAATTGTGCTTATTTTTACTTCTTATCTAGAATTACTTTTATTAAATTTAATTTATTTTACTAGTGTTTTCATCAAAGAATTCGTGATAGTTCAATATGGGAGCCAAAGAAACAAAAAGGGCTAAATCAGAGCTAAAATGAAAAAAAATATGTGAAATTACAAAAATGCCCCAAAGTTACTATTCATCGATCATTGTTCATAGGTTACTGTTCATAGCGTCGAAGCGCTACTTTACAATGTCGCGACGCTATCAAAAATCCAAAATTCATATCCTTGGTTCTAAATTTGTGCATCAATCGACGTTTAAACTCAACAATGTGACAACATTGCCTCATTAGCGTTGTAAGGCTACCTCATAGCATCCTAATGTTGTCCTAAAGACAAAACAAAGTGTTTTCTTTTGGAGTTTGACGTAATCTGATTGTTGAAGATTCTTGGTAGTGGCGCAACGCTTATACAGTGTCTCGATGGTATCCATTTGTCTTGTATCTCGAAATTGGCTTCCAAAATGAAAGTTTCTGAAAATAATTTTGTAATTCTTGCTTATGTTCTCATTGATAAGTGGCAACATTTATAAAGATTACAAATGAGTAAATATGGTAAAAGTTAAAATGGAATCAATTTACCATAAATGCCTAAATAATAGGAGAAGTTTGTGGATCTTAAAATATCTCCTAATATCCTCCCTCAAATGAATGACTCAGGTTGAGTCAGTAGTTTGTCTCGAGGGTGAAGGAATCTTGGAGACAAGAAGGCTTTGTGAGTATATCAGCAAGTTGGTTGTTGGAAGAGATCTTTGTGAGAAATTTTTCCCAAACAAAGTGATAATGAATCTCAATGTATTTGGTTCGAGCATGAAAGATCGGATTATGAGCTAGAGATATAGCAAAAACATTATCACACCATAATGTTGGTGAGGTTTTAAGAGGAACATAGAGATCATAGAGAAGCTGTCGTATCTAGTAAAGATTGACAGTAGTAGTGGCAAGTGAAGGATTTTCTACTTAATTCAGTGGAGGAACAAGAGACTGTAGGTTGCTTTTTAAAGACTAAGAGATTAGATTAAACCCAAGGAAGGCGATGAAGCCGAAGGTGGAACGTCAATTAAAAGTATCACCTGCCTAATCAGAGTCATAAAAGGTTTATAGAGAGAATGAACCTTTGTGAAATTCTATTCAAAGGGTTGGAGTACCACGTAGATATCGGAGGATACGTTTAACTGTCGAGAAGTGAATGACAGTTGGTTTGTGCATGAATTGGCTGCCATAATTTATAAAGAATGCAATATTAGGATGAGTGAATGTAAGATATTGCAAAGAACCAACTAGTCTACGATAGAGGGATGAATCATTAAAGGGTGGTGCAGTTGTACAAAGATGAAGAGAAAAAGTAGACATGGGTATGACACAATATTTTGCAGAGGTCATTCCTGATGTGTAAAGAAAGTCATTGAGATATTTGGCCTGATTGACAAATATGCCATCAATGGAGGAATGGATTTCAAGACCAAGAAAGTACTTTAAAGGACCAAGGTCGGATATTTATAATTCAAGGGCGAATTGGTTTATGAGAAGAAAAATGTATGAAGAGTCAGAACCAGTGACAATGATGTCATCTACATTACAAAAGTAAGTAAGTGAGAGAAGATCAGACTCATTGAATGAATAATGAGGGATCATGGATAGAAACAACAAAACTCAGAGTAAATAAATAAGATGTAAAGCGTTCAAACCAAGCGTGATGGACCTGTTTGAGACCATAAAGACTCTTGTATAAGAGACACACATGATTTGAACTTGTTTTGTCCTAAAAGCCAAGTTGAGACATGTACATTGTTTCCTGGAGAATATCATAAAGAAAGGCATTTTTGACATCCAACTAGGTTAAAAACCAGTTGTATTGAGCAACAAGTGCAAGAATAATGCATATGGTAGGTTTCTTAACAAGATGACTAAATGCTTCATCAAAATCAAAACCTTGTACCTTGATGATAACCTTTAGCAACTAGTCGCACTTTGTGATGAGTAACAGAGCCATCTGGATTATATTTTATCCAAAAAACCCATTTACAACCAAGAACATTCATAAATGGAAGTCAAGATACTAAGGACCAAGTACCTTATGCTTAAAGAGCATTGAATTCCTCACACATCGCAATTTGCCATTCAGGATACTTGGAGACTTTTGAGTAAGATGTGGGAGTATGGAGAGTAGTTGTGATGTGGAAGGCCTTTTGCTTAGAAATACCTGATTTTGCTTGAGTTTGGATAGCATGCGTGTTCTAAAGAGGAAATCGAACATGTAAGTTGGTTGCAGCAGTATTTATCTCATTTCCTGTATCGACTGTAGAAGAAACATTCAAAGGCTAACAAGTGGCATTAGCATCCATAAAAGATGAGTAAATAATGTCAACAGAGGGAGGGTAAGAAGGTGGGGATTGGATATTGAGAATTGAGGCAGAATTTGAGGGTGTATGGTGTGGAATGTTTACTAAGATAAGTAGTATACTTGGATCGAAATTGGATAGAGATTGAGATGGAGAAGAGGTGATGGAATTTGCATAGGAAAAAATGGTTTCATGAAAGATAACATGTCGTGAAACTATGGATTGTTTGGTTAATGGATTGTAACAAATATAGCCTTTGAAATTGTAAGGATAGCCTAAAAATACATGTTGTGTGGTTTTTGGTTCAAGTTTGTGTTTAGTGTAAGGTTTGAGAAGGGGATAACATGTACATCCAAAAACTTTTAAATGATGCAAAATATGAGTATGACCAAAAAGCATTTCAAATGGTGATAACATTTTAAGTGAGGAAGAGGGCATTTGATTAATAAGAAAAACTGTAGCGGAAAAAGAATAAGGCCAAAATTCAAAAGAAACAAAGGAATGAAAAATTAGGGACATTGTAGTTTCAACTATGTGACGATGTTTACGTTCGACAACATCGTTTTATTCAAGAGTATAAGAACATGATTTTTGGTGAGAAATACCTTTGGAATAAAAAAAAAAGGACTGTAAAGTGGTGTTGCAAAACTCACGACCACCATTTGATCAAAAAAAAATTATTTTTTGAGATATTTGATTTTCAATAAAGGAAACAAATTTTTAAATAATAGATGGAATATAAGATTTGTAAGCAATAGGAAAGAGTCAAGTAAGTTTGCTAAAATTGTTAATAAAACTAACATAATTTTGATTTCCATTAGAAGAAATTATTGGAGAAGGTCGCCATACATCGATGTGAATAAGTTCAAGTGATGTAAGAGAAGTTGATAAAAATATATGAGAAGGTAATTTTGTCATTTTTGCTTTTAAACAACTGATGCAATTGCAATTAGAAATAGAAGAAGACATAGATAGACCAATGCGAGATAAAATAGAACTAAGAATTTTTGGAGCAAGATGACCAAAGAGGAAGTGTCATAATGATGAATCCTCCTGTTTTGCATAAAAATTAAAAGATTTGGAATGCATGGTAGATGTGGATAAAGTAGAAGTAAGGGTAATAGGATAGAGACTATTGATGCTTTCATCAGTATAGAGAGTTCGACTAATGACTTTATCCTGAATGAGGAACCAGTCAGTATGAAAAATAAAAATATAGTTATTGTCAAGACAAATTTACGAACATATAATAGATTTGTAACAAGTTGAGGAGCGTGGAAAATTTTGAAAGATTAAAGGTATGAGAGAGAGTTGAGAGTTTACCACGTCAGTATTTTAAATATTTAACGGTTGGTTATTTTCCATCGTGACAGTTTCCTCACCATTATAATTGTTGGATAGGTTAAGATTTTCCAACTCATTTTTTATATGAACGTAACATTCGATCCACTACCAGATAGCTAGAGTTTACTGCCATTATCGCTAATTGAAAGGGTGGATGTCAGCCTTGATAAGAGAAATTCATGCGATTATAGCAATTGAGAGCCTCATGTCCTTGTTTTTGACATATTTGACAAAAAAATATGGCCATTAGATCCAAAATTTATTTCAGGCGCAAAACTGAACTCGTGTGAAGGAGAAGACCTGATGATGCCACACTGGTTGAGATGGAATGGGCTGAAGTTGAATGTTAGGCGAAATGGGCCATGGTTGTTATTAGGTCAAAATCGATTGGGTTGAGTACCAAAGCCATTTACGCTTCCTAAGCAATAACATCCTCATCCTTGTCCAGAGCTGCCTTGAAGCTGAGATAGTTGGAATGTCACCATGGTTATGGGGATGGCTTCAATGGCATTAGTTTTTTTGCCATAGTTGATTCTTCTTAAATGAGTAGGGTGTAGAGTTCTTCATGGGAGATGGTGCCGCTGTGAGTTTGAATAGATGTACGAAAGGCATTGAAGACAGCAGAGAGGCCATTTAGAGTGTGAATGAGAATTTCTTCATCTCAAGAGAGACAGATGCAGCAACAAAATTATCAACAAGGGCTTTAATGCAAAAGGTATATTGTTCAATGCTTTTAGAAGGAGTTTTATTTATGGTATAGAGTGTTGATCTTAAATCAAGAATGTTAGATTTGGTATTGGAGGAGTAGCATTTCTTTAGAGAAAGCCACAATTCTTTGAAGGAGACTAAGCCAATAACATGGACAAAGGAAAAGGATGATAAAGTGGAGTTTATTAAGGTAATGAGAGCTTGGTCTCGGGATAGCCATTGGAAATGCTTAGGGTTGATTTTGGGATTGCTTCCAACAGTTGATGATGGTAAATGTTGGAGGACAGGGAAGGGAATCATCAATATGGCCAAAGAGGAAATGAGCCTTGGCGATGAAGGAAACTTGATATTTTCAGAGAACATAATTTGTAGAGTCTAGTATATGGGTACAAGATTTCAGATGTTGGATAGCAAGAAGAGAGTAGAGGTGGGAATAGATGGATTTGGTGAGGATTCAAAAATGGGATTGGAAGATTCGAAAATGAGATTGGGAAATTCAATAAGATCAGATTGAGAGCTAGAGGTGGCCATTGAAGAGATATGAGAGGTATGCAAATTAGTTTGAGGAACGCTCTGATACGGTGAAAGTTTCTTAATATAATTTTGTATTGCTTACTTGTGTTCTCATTGTAAAGTAGCAACATTTATACAAATTACAAATGAGTAAGTATAGTAAAAATTACAATGGAATCAATTTTGCAATCAATGTCTAAATAATAGGAGAAGATTATGGATCTTGAAATATCTCCTAATACAAAACACACATCTCTACATCCCTCATTCGTTTAATTTGCATCATATACAATAGAGATTAGAGAGAGGGAGGGTTTTGAGCTTCATTTTTATATCCTTAGGAGCCTTCTCAGGAGTTGAGTTCAAAGGAAAGATGACAAATTTAGCTTGCATTCTTTTTTTTTTTTTTTCTCTTTATTTCTCTCCATTAACTTTTCTTAGTTTTCAATATGAATGGTCTTTATTTGTGTTTTTGTCCTGAGTAATTAATTTGAATGGTCTTTATTTGTGTTTTTGTCATGAGTAATTAATTTGTATTTTTAGGATTTATGATTTTATCATGGACTTATTAGTTGCTTCTTGAATTTGATTTATGCATAACTCATTTTTAGTATATTCATTCATAATGCCTTTAAACATGTAGCTAATGTTTGAATAACATTTACTTAATGTTGACTTGAGAGAGAAAATACATTAAGTTAGACGTAGTATGCTAAACTGTTAATTAATATGCATGAGAATGATATAAAGATTAGCAGAGATTAATGATGACGGATCTTAATGTTGTACTAATTAATAGGTCTATGAGAATAAGTCTCTGTCAATAAAGAGTTAGACTTAGAAAATTAATTTGAAAATAAGACTCCTACATCTATAATTATCACAATTTTAATCTTCGATGACCAATTAACTAACTTTGATTGATGAAATTATAATCTTAAAAATGTGTCTTGATCTGTGCTCCCATGTTACTTTTATTGCTTTCTAGAAATTATATTTTAATTTAATCAAATTCTCATCAAAGTTGCACTACGAGAAAACAGAGATATCCTAAGGCAGTTTTGTGCATTGAGATAGACCATATCGAGAAACAGATCCTACGCCAACGTTGTGATGTTTGTGTCGGTAGTGGTTCTCTATTCTAACGTAGTATTCAAGATGTCAGGATAGCATGCCCCTTCTCTGATGCCATCGTGTGGATGAACACATTATGACACCCTGTGCAGACCCGACATTCATCCTATAGTTATGGAAAGATTGATTGTGTGTCATGTCATTCACAACTTCATAAACGATGATGATGAACAATTATCTGTTCAAAGAGGATCAAGCAATGATGAATAATAACGACGAATCACATATTCACATATATTTTTTATATATTCAGTTTCAAGTACTCTCATTAATTTAATTGATTTTGGTTTATATGTCCACAGGTACTATGTCATTTCCCACTGATTTTGAAAAGACTGATGTTGTTTTTTATTTCGATGTTGACGTGTTCAATAACGTTGGACCAATATCCTTGATGGGTGACACGTCAAATTAGTCCCGTTACATAAACAATTAATTGCATAAACATGGAATTTTATTTTTAATAGTCTTCTATTTTCGTAGATGCCTCTCAACCCAGTACTCGCACTCCTAGGAGACGACAACACTCCAGGAACTTGGAGTTTAGATAGATACGTGCACCAAAATGGGTAGATCCCCATATCCATTGCTTTAAGAGTAGATAAGTCGATCTCGCCACATGTTGTGGCTTCAGCTGTACCATCAGTGTGTTAATGCAAGATTCATTTCCAATCTGCTTCTTTAAGTGACCAAATGTTACTCCTGAGTACATTGAGGTTGTGAAGGCCAATTTACAGGTAATTTTTTAAATTATCGTACGTATATATATAGAAATCTAATGAGTGTGTACTTTTATTTTGTACTAATGATTCATGCTTAATTCTGCAGATCAAGCACTTACTCGATTTGTTGACCATCAAATGCTCACCACATGGAAAGAGTTCAGGGAAGACAACCACAAATATTTTAAGAAGTTCAAGGATCCTGAATAAGCATATGCCAACCTACCCCTAGATTGAAGAACGTGTGAAAGATTGGCAATTCCTATGCGATCACTAAGTTAGTCGACAGTTTAAGGTGATTTACATTTTTTAATGTTTCTCAACGTTAGTTCATTTTTGTTGTTTGTTTGTAGCATTTTGATTGTTTGCATGTGAAAGCAATCAAGGATCAATAGGGCTATTAGGATGAAGCAGCCTTACAATCATAGTAGCAGATTCAAGTCGTTTCTACAATGATTACAAAAGCTCACTGAACAGCAAGGTCAACCAATCGACCGTGTGGAGTTATTTAGAACACACGCTTGATGTGGCCAGTTCTTTTTGCAGGCGGCTAGGAATGCGAATGTAAGTTTATGAAAATATTTTATCTTATTTTGTACATTTAATTTACGAGTTTGACTTAATTAAAAAATTTATTGCAAAATCAAATGTTGGAACTCTAGTCCCATCTCACCTCATGGGATTCTCAACCACTATATCGGAACGAGATATGTAAGAAAGTTTTGGATAGACAACCGGATTACTCAAAAGGTCTTGGTTAGGGCCCCGGTCTAAAATTCTGAAAGGTTGCTGATAGTTCTTCGTCTTCACCATATGAGCAAGAGATGCACGCAGGGAGGTTAGCGAACTAAAAACTCGCCTTAATAGTGCTCAACATTTAAATGAAGAACAAAGAAGAATGTCAGAGTTTGCATGAGCAATAAATGGAAAAAATGAGGAAGATGATTGAGGAACTGGGTCGGGCACAGAGAGGACCTTGATTCCATTGTGGTACGTATTTTTTAATTTTTAAGTTATTTAATTTCTCATCGGTGATATATATCAAAATTTACTTTCATGTCATTATAGACTGAGAGGCTTGGGAAAATTGGCATTCGTGGCGATTAGGAGAATTAGTTTTTAGTTTTTAGTTTTTATGTAATTTTTGAACCTACAGATGTATACTTTTTTAATATTCAAATTAATTTTAGTATAAATACGATTTGATATTTTAATAATTTTTTAATTAATTTTAGATTAGTTTTTCTTTAGAATTTGATTGAATTTAAATTGAATCAGAACCCAATAGAAAAAAAAAATGAAATAATAATAAATTTAAAAAATAGTATAATAACCGACGTTGTTGGTGTGTTGAAAATTGCGGCCTCTCCTGACGTCGGATGCAAATGTCCTCCAACGCCGACATCGTCCCAATTTGTGCATCAGTGTTGCCTCTTCCAACGTAGTACTGACACCTCCTGACGTTGCTTACTGCGTCGGAAGACTAAAATCTTAAAAGATAATTGATCATTCAAAGAAAAGGAAACATAATCGAATAAAATAATCTGCCAAAATCTTCCAGACAAAGAAACAAAATAACGGTAGGAATTAGCAACATCTTGACAGAAACAATCATCTGTTAGAAAGCAAAAACATAAAAAAGATTCCAATTAATGCTCATTATAGGAAACTAAACACATCTTAAACAAATACTTCCATGCGAAAATTTTCTAAAACGGGTTTCTCTTTAATTAGATGTACAACATTTTATGTATTTAGAACAAATTTGTTTTAGTTTGACTACTAAAAATGTTTTCTCATTTAAGATGAATTTAACTGAGACATTGAGGTAGAGTCATTGGTGTTGATGTGCCACTTAAGTGAGATGTTGAAGTAGGACCATTGATACGTTACTTAAGTGAGCTCTGAGATCAACTACTTTGAGATGTTGAGATTAGCTATAATTTATTGAGGTGTTACACAATAGACTCATAATCGTTGAGCTTAATTGTCACACCCCGTCCCATAGAGCTACAAGCTTGTCTAGCGAGACATGGCGTGACTTGAGTATTTTGACATGTTAAACGTCAAAATACTTAGTCTTCAGGTCCTTAAGCTTTTTACTTAAATGTCTGGCTTCTTTCCATAACTTAAACTACAAACATACTTTAGGTGATAAAACAATTCAACACAAGAAAAATAACTTAAACTTGAACTTTTATCAAGTAAAATATGAGTTCTACAACCAATTACAACACTTAACCAAAATACTAAAATACTACACTTTAACATTTGACCAAAATGCCTAGGAGCTCTTCTAGCCTAGTAAGCCCTTCACTTCTTCTCAACTTGGCTTTAACGCCTGATTTCTGGACGATGGAGTTTTAAAACAAACATAAATCTACAAGACTCAGTGAGGTTTTAAGAAAACCTTTTTGCGAAGTACCTTTTTGTAAACATCATTTCGCCAAACATATCAAATTACATAAATTCATCTTTTCAAATAAACATATCGTTCCACATAACACACATTATACCGAACATTGCATTCACCAAGGATCCTGAATCATCCTTTACGCTAAGTCAGGTAACTTTACATTTAGACTATTGTAACAATAGCATCCAAGAATATACAGATTCGTCCTTATTGCTCAGGCAACTAAGTACAATACGCTCCTTTCAATGTATTAACTAGCATTTCATCACCATGTAGCTCCGTACACCCTATGGGGGCATTTACTCTTTATGTGTACATACAACTTAGCTCATTTAAAAGAAAGTAACTAATGGTTTGAACACCATTTCATCATCATTGAAATCACAATAAATATGTTTTGAAGCATAATAAAAAATATGTTGTAAAATATATAAGCTTTTCATATAAATCTCTTTTGGAAACTTTCCTATTTAAAATCATAAAAAATTTATAAAGAAATCCTGAAATTATATAAATACTTTGAAGAAAAATACTCACATTACTTAGCTACTTAAACATCTAAGGCTTCTCTTCTTCTTCTTCTCGCGTAGTTTTCTCGCATAGACACTTTGACAGCATTTCAACACTTTAACTTTTCTCTTCAAATTCTCAAAATAAACACAATTAAATGACTGAGTTGTTTCCCCTATTTATACTACTTCCTAAAATGCTTAGTCACCCTTAAGCTCTTGGTAAATGTCACCTCCTGCTTCTTAGTAGTACACGTTTGATCTTAAGGTTTATCTTAACCATGCTTAACTTAAACCTTATACGTGACCCATTTAGTAAATTTAGGAAATTTTCAGAAAGTTTCCTTACTTCTTCTTGCTTAATCCTTCATCTTGCGAAGAACATTAATGGCCAAACCTTTCAAAGCCTTCTCGCATAATCTTTCTCTCAGAGTAACCCACCTCTTCTCATGTGGTCCACCCAAAACAACTATTTTAGGATACTTAGACAAATTTTTACTTCTTCTCTTAACTACAGGTCTTAACTACTAATCATAACTATGGATCATGATTACAGATCATAACTACGGGTCTTACGTTGATCTCTATATAAAAGCCTTCTCACTCTTCATCTGAAATAAATCATAAAATTATCATCTCTCACAAGTTCTCTCAAATCTTCTCTCATTGTTCTTTACTTTGTGATAAAAAATCAAGAGTGTTGGTATTCTAATTAGTACCAGTGCAACTCTGATTAAGTTTTGACTATTTTATCTTGGAGGCAACGTGACAAATATCATAACTATTTGCATTTTGAGTAGAGTTATGAAATGACTTAAAGAGAACACAATTTGTGACATAACCTTATTCCTAACAAGTTTCTACTTTGCAGGGTTTGTCCGCATAACTTAGGCGACGAGATCCAAACAACGAGACCTAAGTATTTCATCACCAAGTATTCTCAGTCCAGACGTTGAAGTTCACCACATAAAATTTTCATTACCGCATAAAATTTCCATCAACCAACTAAATTTAGCGTTCTACTTCTGTCCATCTCTATGCATTCATCTGAACGCATCTTGCATTAGGCATCCAACTCACTGTGTGTTATATCTAATTTTGGGTGAAAGATGCGATCAATTGATACCGAATTCCACTAAGTTTAGTCATTGAATTCAGGCGTGCAACTTATCGCATAGAATTTTCGACACCTAAATAGTATTCAATGCATAATATAATACCAGTTTCAACATAATATATACAATTCTTACATTACAGAGTTAAAAGAGATGACAAAAGCTTAAAATAGAAAATCAAAAAAAAAAAATCAATGTAAACTTTTTCTTTGCACCTACCTCCAAGCTCTCAATCGTGTGTCTAATATTTCTTTTACAATTTAATTTTTTCTTAATAATTTTATAAAAATTAATTAATTAATAACATTGTTAAATATAATTTAAATTTTATTTCTAATAAAACTTCTATATTTTAAATTTTCTAGCCAGTAAAAGTACTCAAATACTAGAAAATTTAATTTAAATAAAAAATTATTAAAAATATTTATAAATACAACAAAACATAATATAACAGTATACAATAGAATTATTGAAAAATTGTAAAAAACAGAACAATTGACTAAATATTTACACTTGATAGATATAATAAACTTTATAAACTTTATGTTCTATAGTAAACTTCTTCTTTATTTTGGTGTATTTAAAAATATGTACATGATGATTGATGGGATCATGGGGAAGGGTGAAAAAGCAAGACAGGCCTAAAATGAACATTATAAAAATCTGACAAAATCTTATATGATTTATATATATAATTAAAAGAAATATATATATAAAAAAAAAAAAAAAAGAATGAGAAAATAAACAAAAAGATTATGGACCCCACAGACATTGTTTGTAAGAAGTGGACAGGTAATAGCGGTTAGAGGGCCCCACTGATAAGAAAAAAAGAAGAAAAAGTAAAAAATAAAAAATAAAGAAATAGTTTAGTATATTCGGGTACGACGCCGCGTGACCCTAAACGGCTAAACCTAATTATTCCCCCAATCCCACTCCATATTTTATACACTCTAAATATTTCTCTATTTTCTAACCCAATTTCTCTTTTTTTCTTTCTTCTTTTTTTAAATAAAATTGTTAAAAAAATATTTATAAATCTAGTAAAATATCTAAATTTATATGCGGATAATGCTTGAGGTTGAACGAGCCATCATGCCCAAATATGGAGGTTGTTGATCCTATGATAGTAAATGTTAGGCTTAAGTGTTAGCACGTTTGCAGATTTTTGGGTCATTAATTGGTGCAATAGATCGATGGTTCACAATGGTTAGTAATGACTTAATTAATTATATAAGAAATTAATTATGCGAACAACCGTTATGAAATCTATTTTTATGTAACTAATTTAGATAATTCATAATTAAGCGAGAAAGAGCTCATAATATTTGAGGTAAGCGAAAATATATAATGAGTTTCTACTCTTGAGCTCTCTCTTTAAACAATAATTCACTTGATTATCGAAGAGTCAATGGCCAAGCACCACTGAAAATGTGTTATGTAGCTTCGTTTAATTTGAGGTTGTTCATATATTTTGTGTTTATTTGTTTATTTGGTTTCTTGATTTTTAGGTCATATTTTTTTATTATGATGGTTGTTTTGGGTGTATGATCTCTCTTTTTCTTCGTTTTTTTTTTTGTCATCTATCCACCTACAACAATAGGTTTTTGGTTTGATTCTATCTTATCTATATAATCAAGTAAAAACCATATTGATGAGAGGCTAAGGTACACTTTCTAGCTTGGATTGTTAGGATTCTTTCCATATTTCTTTGTTTGTGAGCTTTTGAACTATGTTTGATGTAATGAATGATTTGATTATGTTTTAATCCTTGCCAAAATATATTATTGAACTCTTATAGATGTATGTTTATTGTTTGAATTAATATACAATGTCGTGACACTAGGTTGTATATTTTTCTCAAAGCAAATGGTTGAGTTGGCTTTCCATTCTTTAAGTAGAAGAGTATTGATCTAACCAACTTTTGGTCAAATCAATAGAATAAGAACCACTAATTGTTTGCCTAGGTTGCCATAGATCTTAATGCGATTAGTATCAATTGAATTTTGTATATATGTATCATCGGTTCAATTAATTAGTATTAGTTAGTTGTCTAGGACATTTTGGTTAGTGTTTCTAATCAAATTGGTTGGGATTTAACATTAGATATAGCGATTAAATTGTTGTGATCAAACAAATTGAAATAGAGAGTTCTGTTTAGACCTAACCTATGATCTTTTATTCTTTGAATTTTATTACAATTCAATTCCCTTTGGTTTCATACAATTTAGCTTTCTTGCAGCTAAATTCAATCTCAAACCCCCCTCATTACCTCTATTGAAAACTGCTTTGTTTGAGAAATTAGTGGGCTTCTTCAACTCAGCCCATACTTACCAATAAGAGTAGTGTTGCGTAAATTTGATTATATATCTAGAAAGATTACAAATTTATGGTTGATACCCAAATTTTAACATCAACATAAACAACATCAGAAGAATATTTAATAGGTTGTAGAGAAGTATCACATATCATAAACATATTGTAAGTAATAGAATTAACAAACTCATCCTCAACTTCTTCACTGTCAACATTACAAATCGCCTAAAGTCAAATTTCTACCATTTTCTACAAAATATTCATGTCTAGCTATTATCGAAGTAGGTTAATCAACAACATCTCATGTTTGTTGAATTTTGCATAATTTGAACATAGAATGAAAATGGTAACATACCTTGTTTCAATCTAAGATGATATCTTATCAAGTTTTTTTAAATACTTTATCAAATAAATATATAGATATAGATGTGTATGTGTATGTGTGTATATATATTAGAATGTCATATATACTTAGGTCTCCAAAAGTAGATTATTGGTCAAAAAGAAAGAGTTGTAGGGTATTTCATGGGGTTTGTCTAACTTTATGGAAAGGACATAATCATTCTCAACTGTCTTAAAAAGTAATTCGTTTATCCTTTTTCTTTCTTTTTTTCTTGAAAGGGAAAGAAAGAAATAATAAATGTCAATGCTCAATGCTTTCTTTCATAAGGAATGATGAGCACTCTTGATTTACTTTTTCCCTACATTTGTAGCTTCTGTCATAATCAATTGGATTTGCATCTTTCTTTTTCTTCTTCTTGGATCAAAGAGACTATTTATGTGTGAAGAAGTAGAATCATATTCCAATTAACATTTTCAATTCATTTGTTATATATGTTTTTCTTTTCAATGAAAAAAGATTAGTATCCTTAAGAGAACAAGTGGCTTTAATGTGTAATTCTTTTCAGATGAATTGATGTGTTATCTAAATTTGGTTAAATTTTACTTCAACGTGTTGCAATCTTAATCTTTTATAGTGCGTAGTAATAAAATTTATTCTTTAGTACGTTTTTATTCTAAATTTTGTTTTAAAAATGTTATAAAACGTATATACGTATAAGATACAAAAAAATGATAAAATTTGGTTGAAAATGAGATCAGAACCTAAGTTTTATTGAGTTATTATAAACTTGTTCAATGGTTAGATTTTACACTAATTAAACAAAGTTTTGCAAATCTTGACTTTTTTTTTCTATATGAAATCAGTGAGTGTACTATGGTGATTTTACAATTTTTTTTTTTGTTAATAATAGTGCTTGTGTGGCCCAGATTCCGAGCAAATAATTAACTATTTCCACTAAATAACATAGTAGCGATAGCTAGGAGTGGAACTCAAGAAATAGGAAGGGGTTTTTTGATGTTGTTTTGATTTGCAAGAAAGTATATTTAAGAAAATTTAAAGAGAGAATTCATTAATTCAATGGTGAATTTAGGCTTTTGAGTCATCCGTCCCCGTATTATAACATGATCATATGTTCATTGAATTAACTCCTGCTGTGAAATTCAAACTGTGATCCACTATAGAGTAAGATTACAACTAAAGTAGATTGAGAACAATAATAATGAAGAAGAAGAAGGGATAGGATAGAACACAAGAATTTTACGTGGAACACTCCTAAACAATTTAGGGTAAAAATCATGAGCAATGATAGAAGAATTCACTATATAAAATAGGAGTTATAAACTTTCTTTTGAGAAACACAAAACTCTCTAAGAAGAAACTTTCTCTATTTTATACTTCACTCAACCTGTTGGGAATTTTGGGATAATTTGGCAACTATGGGCTCCACCTATTTATAGCTAAAAGATACTTGGCCATCAAGCAAATCCAATTGCTCTAATTTGTCCTTGATATACGTATATGTTCCAACGGCTCCTAATATTCTAGAAAGATGTGAAGATCCAATGACCATAAATTAATCTTGGACAAAGTGTGAGATCCAATGGTCCAAAATGTGTCTTCAAGAAACTTGTTGAATATTGAAGAAAAGTCTTGATAATTGTCCAGCAATTTTCCACTTGTAGATTTGATTGACAATCAATCACATCTCCACACCATTCTTTTTTCCTTGCAATCTTCATTTTGCTTATGTTTCTGCTAGGCCATTTGAGGATCGACACCAAATGAACTTGTCAGCATTGACTGCCTTTGTCAACTAATTTGCTAAAAAATTTTCTGTATGAATTTTATGCATATCTACTATTCCTTCTTCCGCTTTCTCACGAACAAAGTGCTACTGCACTCGAATATGTTTGGTCTTGGCATGGAAAGCAGGATTCCTTGCAAGATACAGGGAATTCTGCTTGTCATAAAACAAAGTGATTTTCTTCTGCCATGCCCGAGCTCCTCTAATAGCATTTTTAACCATACCGCTTCTTTACTAGCTTGTGTTGTAGGAACATCTTCTACTTCTATTGTTGACATAACCACAACTGATTGTAGTTTGGAAACCTAACTTACAGCACCGCAAGCAAGAGTAGACACATATCCGGTGGTAGATTTGCTTTTATCAAGATCACCTGCATAATTAGAGTCAACATATCCTCTAACAGTAAAGTCTGTTCCTCCATGACACAATGCAACATCTATGGATCCTTTGATGTACCTAAGGATCCTTTTAACAACATTCCAATGCTCTTGACCAGAATTTGCCATATACCGACTTACTATCCTACGACATGTGCAATGTCTGGTCTAGTACATATCATGGCAAACATTAAACTTCCCACTACTGATGCATATGGTACTCAAGACATCTATATCCTCTCTGCTTAATTGCTAAGGCTCATATTTGAGGATATCTTGAAATTAATAGGAAGAGGGGTAGAAATTGTCTAACAATCTTGCATGTTGAAGCGTCGCAAGACTTTCTTCAAATAATTTTTCTAAGATAGCCAAATCTTTCTATTATTTTTGTCTCGGTGAATTTGCATCCCTAGAATCTTGTTTACTAGTCCCAAGTCCTTCATTTCAATGCGATCTTTGTTGAGGCCTACTACCAACATGTCGCCTACATACAAAAGTAAGACAATGAAGTCTTTTCCTCCAAACCTCTTAAAATATGCATAAGGGTCAGCATTAAGTATGTTGTATTGAAGGCTCACAATGAAGGAAACAAATCTCTCGTACCAGCACATTGGCGCCTGTTTGAGATTGTATAGAGACTTGTTTAACCTGCAAACCAAGTTCTCTTTTCCATTTACTTCAAAGCCTCCTGGTTGGAGCATATATATTTCTTCTTCAAGATCTCCATGGAGAAATGCAGTTTTTACATCTAATTCCTCCAAGTGTAAGTCAAATGTAGCACACATTGCCAAAATTATTCTAACAATAGTGAGCCAAACTACTGGAGAAAATATCTCATTGAAGTCAATACCTTCTTTCTGCGCATATCCCTTTACCACCAATCTTGCATGGTATCGTCCCTTTACCTCCAATCTTGCATGGTATCGCTTTACTTGGTCATCATTATTGCGCTTTATCTTCTATACCCACTTGTTTCCAATGGGTTTTCTCCCTTGTGGTAGAGTTATGAGTCCCTGACTCTTGTTCTTATGAAGAGTTCTATTTCTTCTTGCATTGTTGGCATCCACTGAGCAGCATCTAAACTGGTTTATTGCCTATTTCAGAGTTAATGACTCTCCATCCTAGGGTAGAAGACAATATGCAACATTACTCTTCATAATATACTCAAAATGTCAACCTATTGGTCTTGTTGTTCAACCATATAAAGGAATTTCCAGTTCTTGTTGCTTAAATGGTTCTTGGATCCCGTGCATTAGCTCATCTTTAGAAGAGTCATTTACAAATTCTTTCTCCACATGTACTGTTGTAGTCTCTAAGCTTTCATTTGCAGTGTTATCATCTACAACTTGTTTCTTATTTTCCATAAATATTACATCCCTACTAATGATAACCTTGTGGACAGTCGAATCCCACAAACGATACCTCTTCACACCATTAACATATCCCAAGAATAGACATCTTCTAGATTTTGGATCCAACTTTATAGTTTCTTATGCATTATACATTACGTACACTGGACTATCAAATATATTGAGATCTAAATAATCAGTTAGCTTGCCAGTCCACATATGCATTGGTGTCTTCAACTCAATTGCAATTGATGGAGAACAATTCATTATATAACAAGCGGGATTAACAGCTTCTGCTCACAAAGCTTTCTTTAAGCTTGTAGCTCTAGCATTGCTCTTGTTTTCTCTAACAAGGTTTTGTTCATCATTCTGCCACTCCATTTTGTTGAGGAGTGTAAGCTAAATCACAAACACTTGATCTTTTTACCAGATTGAAGTTCCACTTGAGCTTTTAATACTTCGAAGACCGAACACACATCTGCCTTCTTCTTGATAGGATACACCCAACATCTTTTGGAGTAATCATCTATAAAGGACACAAAGTACATTGCTCCTCCTAAAGATGTAATCGGAGTTAGGGTTGAAAATACGTTATCGTGATCCACTTAATTTGAGCTCGTTCCTTGATTTTATGTTCTTGATTGACTATTTTATAGGTTTCAAGCATCAAAGTGGTAGAATTTATCATTAAGGAGAAAATGGAGTTAAAACGAACCAATTTAGAGTCCTAACGAAGAAATTAGGTAAAAAAGACAAAAAAAATTACAAAACTGCCAGTAAGGGATGGCGCCATGGCACTTGAATATAGAATTGGCTAGAAGCAATACGTTAGGTTAGCGTGTAACTCTAATTTGATGCACATTGAATCTAACCAACCTAGAATTTAACCTATTAGATGCCAATTAAAAGCATGGAAAGTAGTCATTCCATCTAAGGGGACTTAATGCTAATTAGGAAATTTGATATTACATGTTATTGAGTTAGAACAATTAGAATCTTAAGACAATTTAACTGGCAGTTTCAATTAAAATTTGTTAGGTAAAGATTGCATTTGGTTAAGTAATGATAGATTGATGAATGAGTTCTTTAGATAAGGGAGAAATGATTACAACTCAAGCTAGATTCTTTTTAACATAAAAATTTCACAAATTTAGTTTTTCTTTTTTTCAACCAATTTCACTCAACCCCCCTGGTTACCTCGTGGTTAAGAATTAGTTTGTTTGAGAATCAGTGTGCTCCCTGTAATCGACCAGGACTTGCCACTAAGACTAGTTGGTGTGTAATTCAGTTAATTATTTGGCATGGGTTTGGGCGATGAAACCAATCCCTTACCTACATGATATTTTACTATTTGTCTCGAGCAAATTTATTTTCAATAGTGCATGATGTCACACCCTAAACCGCAATACGACCAACACGGCGAAGTAATGAGAATAGGATGCGATTTAGTTACAACCTTGAAATTTTATTATCGACTAATTCAACCTCAATTTCTTTTAAACTACTAAGAGAAAACATAATGCAATAGAAGTCATATCAAATGCCAAACACATTCAAAGACATTCTTAATGCGAAAAACATAACACGATCAATTCAGCCAAAACTTACACTTTATTAACAACAGGCGTTTAGATGAACATAACTTACAACACTTTGACTTAAAGTTATTTTGCCTTTTAACTTTTAATTTAGGTTTGGGTCTTACACTTCTTTCCCTCTTAAGAAATTTTGTCCTCAAAATTTAGACAAAAGAGAGTGCTTTGAAAAAAATACTTCCTTTATTATTTAACTTTTGGAAGCTTTATAATATCATAAATAAAATCTATAACTATTACATTTTCTTATTTCGTCATTTACTTCTATAATGACCTTTCTTGCCAAACTTATAACAAGTAACACATTTTCTCCTACAAACTCTCATGTGTTTTTTTCCGCAATCATTACATTTAACCACTTGACTTAAGGTGGTTTTAACTTTCTTGCCTAGACTTTCTTTTTCTCCTTCTTCGCTTAAGTCAGAATTTGATCTTTTTAAGCCCAAACTCATTTCTACTCATAAGCCTGCGTCTAGTAGCTGTGCATAGTCGTTTCTTATCAAAATCGGGACAATAGAGGTTCTGATCTCTTCCCGCAAACCTTTGACAAAACGCCTACACCTATCTGTTTCATCCATGATTAACATCAAAGCATACTTTGCTAATTCCGTATATTTCTTTTCATATTCCGCAACTGAGAGTTTTTCCTATTTTAGATGGAGAAACTCATCTCTTTTTTCTTCTATATAGGTCGATGAGAAATATTTACTATAAAATATTTCTTTGAATTTCTCCCAAGTCACCCTTCCTCGCTTGCCTTCCTCTAGAGTCCACCAATCTTCAACTTCCCCTTGTAATGAAAATAATGTTAACTCAAATTTTCTTTCTTTTGGATACTGTATAACGCGGAAGCACTTTTCCAATGTTTTTAACCATTTTTCAATTTCTTCGAATCTAGTGGTTCCACTAAACTCAGTGGCTCCTAACGTTTTCAGTCTTTCAATTCCAAAGTTCTCCTCAGGCTATTGAGTTAAAATGCCAATTAGCCTTTCTGCAACTCTATTGTACAGAGCTTCTTCTTGCTCTCTTCTCGCATCAGGGTTTATAGAATTAGCCTTTGAGTTCATTGTTATTTCAGTTCTTACAACAAATACTTAACTATTAGCTCAACTTAACCCGATTTTACTTATGCTTTCTCGAAGAACGTTTATTGCTCTAATACCAATTTGTCACTCCCTAAACAGTAATACGGCCAAAGCCGAAATAATGGGAATAAGAAGTGATTTAGTAACATGAGGACTGTCTCCCAATGTGGTTCTATGAGCTCTCGTCTCAAAAGTTTTCAAGAAATTTGTTGATCCTATAGATTATTTCTTTTCATATTTATCTTATATATTTTAGATATTATATATGTTGAGATGATTTCTTTTTTTGTTGTGTTATTCATGCTCAAGAAGCATCCCTTGCTATATAAGATTGCTACATGTGTGTTTCTTGAGTTGTGTGTATAGAGATTCAACATATTTTTTTGTACAGTGTGCATGTTTGAAGACAAGAGTTCTCTTACGAGAGTTTTTATCAAATCCCAAAAAAGATTCATATGTAATTAAGGAGAGCCTAAAATGATTTCATTTGAGAAGGATTTCTCAACATGGGATCCTAAAATACGATTTTGTAAGAAGGGAGTTCTCATATACTTATAGAAAGCCTTACTTCTCAAGTGAAGAGAGTTCGTGAGAAGAATAAAAGAATCATAATGTCAAGTGATGAGAGAGGAGTCTCAGGTACTTAGAGGAGCCTAGCTAAGTTCTACATAACTAGTATTCACCTATACCTAGAGGAGCTTAAGATTAAGAGGGAGTCTCGCATCTAGGAGAACCTAGGAGTTTAGATGAGTTAAGCTCTATGGCTGGTCATTATAATCTTCATTATCTACATATAAGTACAAATTTTATAATCACTTAACCTTATTATATTAATCGATTATCTTTTCTGTACACACTACGCCTCATACTTAAGGTTTTTTGTCTATGGATTTACACTTATCATAGTTAATATTGTTAGAACGTGTCGTGTGACATTTATATATTATGTGTGAAAGAACATCTCGTTCGAGTAATTTAGTGAAAGGAAATTTAAAGTATATATGACTTTAACATACTTCTATAGAACATAAAGAAATTCTATAGAACATAAAGAAACTCAATGTGGATATGTGTTTTCTTTAGCTACCTCAAACAAAAACAAAGAAAACATTACCATCTCGAGGGTCAGATGGTTTTTAAAAAAAAAAAAAAAAAAACTCATGATAGACCATTTTTCTAAGAGGGACCCACTTTATTTTGTGTGTGTGTGTGTGTTTTTAAAAGATTAAATAAAGTTAGAGAAAGGGGTTTAAGTAAGGCATCTGGTGCACTTAGAGATAATCATGATTCAGGTTGCCCATCATAGACAGAGCATATAAAAATGGAACTCTTAATCAATTAAAACCCATACTCCATCATATATAAACACTACCAAGGTTTATATTAATTATTTGAATCGAAGAAAAGAAGAAATTGGCAAGATAATGTTTGGTGGGTTAACTATAATTAGGTCGATAAGTACTCGATTATACTAACAATTTTTTAGCTGACTTTTCTCACTCATTCATGTTTGTTTCAAATCCTTAATACAATAAACATACATCTATCTTTTGAAAAATCATAATAACAAATAAAAAAAATGGGATAATAATGGAAATTTTTAAAAATAGTAGATTTTACAAAATATTTACCATTTATAATAAATTCTATCACTGATAGTCATTGATATGTTATAGTGATAGAAGACTATCACTGATAGAATCCAAAATTTTGCTATAACTTATAATATTTTAATTTATTTTACTATTTTTAAACATGTCCCTAATTATTATTAACAGAAAATAACATTGTGCGATATGTATTTGTGAATAAGTTGGTTTATTTTGCTACGATCATTGTAAAAACATTCCAAAAAGAATATCAATTTATATTTTTATTATAGTTGTTTCAAATAAAACAATTATTGTATAAGCTATTTAAACCTTGAAATTTTATAAGTGTATTATATCATTCATTATGTTTTTGTTTGAAAAAGCTTTAAGAAAACTAGATTTATGATTGTATTAATTAAATTGAAGTTTTTGTTTGAAAAAACTTTAAGAAAACTAGATTTATGATTGTATTAATTAAATTGAAGTGAATCTATTTAAATTGTCAGTTTGAATTTTCTTTAAAAAATATTTATTATAATTGTTCTATCTGGATATATATGGTTAGATAATTAAAAAGTTTAATGACTAAACCAGTAAATAATCAAAATGTTTTATAAACTTTGAAACTATAAATGAAAATATTCAAAGTTACATTTAGCTTTTACGTATTTCTATAATAATATGATATCATCTATTTTTACTGTAAAATCTAATCCATAATTTTAAAATGAGTCAATCAAAATGTCTCATAGAAATGAAATTATTCTTCCTCTCATTTTTATATTATTGATCTTTTTCTTTTTTAATTATGGTAAAACTTTTGACCGTGCTTCGAATAAAAATAGTAATTAGAATTCAAATATAATCTTAATTAAGTGACTATCTTGAAGTTTAATCTTAACTAAGAAAATGACTTTAATTTGGATACTTAATCTTTAAAGTTTAAACACTATCCTTGTTGATATTATTTTTAATCCGATAATAAATAATGATAAGTTAATATTCAAGATATTTTTAAATATAGTACAAAATTTAAACTATTTATTAAAACACCAAAATCTTTTGAATTCTTCTTAATCCATTTCAATTTTTTTCTTTTGCTATAGTTTCAATTTTCTTTCCATGAGATATTATAATCTTAATATTCACTTATTTAATTACTAAACCTAACCTACGTAGATGGCTATACAAATTATATTAAAGAAAAATACGCATAATTGTACTTAATTCAGTGTTGA
>JBBPDI010000005.1:4044198-4054994 GCA_037974545.1 Cucumis variabilis
AACTGCCCAACCATGAATAGCAGCAATAAAGCTATTCTCATTCTTGATTCTAAAATAGCAAAAGTAAAATCAATTTCGGAGATTTCACGATATAGAATTTTTACTTTGGTGAAGTATTGGTTGATGGTTATCTTCCTCTGAGCAATTGATGCAATCTTGCATCATTTCTCTTTGAGAAAAGTGAGGTGTCCTCATGTCCAATGCTTTCTTTGGCGTCTACAAAATACTAATGTACTCCAACATTTCATCATTAACTGTAGTTTGTTTTAATCAGAAACATTGCCTTTGCTATTACATTTATCCTAAGGTAGATTAGTTCATTGCCTACTACAATATCTACAAATCTTGGGATTAGAAATATGGACCAAGTTTCATAATTCTAAATATTGAGCTTTTATTCCTCTAACAACTTGAAGGTCTCCCATCGTCATGTAGTGATGAAGTTACTCAACAAGCAGCTTTGTCCCAGACAATAAGCTTCACATAGTCTTAGTACTCAATCTTCAAAAGCTAAGCTAACATGGCTCAGATACCACTTTTACTCTCAAGGCACACATTCATTTTGACTCTAACTCTCATGCTTTCTTTCTTCCTCTCTCTGCTCTTTGCTTTGCTCGCTTACTTGATTTACAAATGAAGGTACAACCCCTATTTATAATGTGAGATCCTGAGATCCTTAGAGTCTAAACAAATGGACCTTTCTAGATTTATCTTGGCTCATAAATATCTAGATATTTTTGGTTTTCTTGTCTAAAGAAATTCTATTGAAGCCTAAAGAAAATCTAGAATTTTTCTAAATTTTTCTTTGATATTTATTTACATACTTCAAAATAATTCTAGAGATATCTAATATCAAATCGTGGACACTTCAAGAATCTTCTAAACTAGTTAGTGTTGCAATATTAGTTTAACTTTCTTTTTCCAAGCAACCCTTTAATAGGGTGTGACTTGTTAAAATATATTGCAACACTAACTAGTCTACAATAGTCTTGAAATATTCACGATATATCATTAGTGTGTAAATTAATTTTCTCTAGAATCATGTTGAAAGATGTTAACAAATATCTAAAAGAAAAAATTTAGAAATATAGTAGGTTTTAAGTTAAGAAATAATAGAATTTCTTTAGAAAATATCAAACCAAGAAATATCTAGAATAGTTAGAAGTCTAGAGAGATTCTTTTACTTGGGGTTCAAGGATTTCACATCTATAAATAGGGGTTGTGTCTTCATTTGTGAACCAAACAAGCAAAGAGTGTTAGAGAAAACCTTTGAGTAAAAAGTGAGTGAGTATCTGAGAGAATAAAAAAAAGTATCCTCTCCAAAGTGTCCATATTATCTATGAGAGAAATTTTCTTTCTTAAAAAATATTATCTCTCTTCCTTTTGTGTCAATTTCTTCAACAAGTGATGTCAAAGCCAAGTTAGCTTAGCTTGTGATAAAGCTTTTCAAAATTAAGTTAGTCTAGGACTATGAAGCTTGTTATCTGGGACACAACTACTCGTGGAGTACATTCATCATTACATAGGAGACCTTCAAATTGTTGGAGGAATCAAGAAGGTAAAAGCTTTGGATTACAAAACATGGTCCACACGCATGAAGTCATATGTCCAAGACCAAGACTTGCAGGATGTTGTAGGAGACAATGAAGTTAATCAACCTAAGGATGCAATTGCTTCGAAGAAATGGAATATCAAGGTAGGTAAGGCCAATTTGAAATTAAAATTATTGTTGTCGAAGAAATATTGGAGTATATCAGTATTGTGGAAACGCCCAAGAAAGCATTGGACACGTTTACCTCACTTTTCTAAAAGAAAATGATACAAGATTGCAGTTTCTAAAGAATGAACTCTTGTCAATTGCTTAGAGGGAGATGGCTATTAATCAATACTTCATAAAGATAACAAATTTATTCCATGAAATCTCTAAGTTACATTCTATTTCTGCTATATCAAAATCAAGAATGAGGAGAATTATTATTTGTGGTCTTAAACTTGAATATGAAAGCTTTACTGTTGTATTTCAAGGTTGGACAATCCAATCTTTTTTTATTAACTTACAAAATATGTTGCCAAGCATTGATTAAGCAAATGTTGAAGGTCACAATAAAGAGCAATAATGAATAAGCACTCTTTAGTGGCCAAAGAAAATGTCATTCAAAATATCAAAAGAAAGTAGGATTAAAAGGAGATGAAGAGACGCCAAGTAGAATGAGCTAGTAAAATTGATTGACAACATGGCCATAGAAAAAAGGATGGATGTTATAATTCTGGAAATAATTCATTATGCAAGAGAATGTCGTCAAAAGAAAAAGACAACAGAAAGCAACGCAGTCACCTCTCAGGTTCAGAGAATTAATGAAGAAGAATGGGATGCAAAGGCATGGTTTGCAACAGCAGATTCCAACCCCCAGCCAACATCCAATGTGGTGAAGAACAAAGCATTGACTCTTCATGCATAAAAGATAAATTATGAAAATGATTGAATTGTTGATTCAGGTTGCTCTAATAACATGATAGCTCTAATAACATGATGGGAGATAAAAGGAAGTTGCAAAACATATTAGAGTACTATGGAAGTCGAGTTGTTGTGACGATAAACAACTCGAAGTTGTTAATAGCCCACATTAGCAAAACTATGATAATGTATCACTCCAATTCTAATCAAGTGAAACTGAATAATGTATTTTATGTGCATGAAATGAAGAAGAATTTGGTGTCCGTATCTCAATTGATATCAGCAGGCAACTTCGTTGTGTTGTGTTTGGACCTAACGGTGTTAGAATGTATCAAGATCTCAATGACATTGATACATCATTGATGGAGGGACAAGGTATGGACTTCATCTAACTTATGACAACTGAGGAAGTCTATGTGGATAAGCAAAAGCACTCAAGGAAAGAGCGCATTGATTTTGACACATTTAGTGAAGCATCATCATGGCAACCACCTGAATAAAAAAAGACACCGAAGGATGAGAGGTCTTTCCAAGAAATATCAACAGAAGAGGTGAGCCAATGGCAATAACAAGCTCCCGAAGAAAGAGAAGAAAATCTTTTAACAAGAGAAAAAAGAACAAGAAGAAGGCCAGACACAGAGTCATGGTCCGCATGATTGAGGACTACAATTATGAAGATCAACCAGACAAAGAATACCAAATTTCAAGTGCAATTTTAGCGGTATTTGAAAAACCAACGACATACGAAGAAACGTCACGAAGGAGAAAGGTCCTAGAAGAAGAAATGATGCATTGAGAAGACATAGACATAAGGACAAAGTGCATCCAAGCATGCAAAGTTACATCAACAACTCAAGATGATAGAAAGAGCTAGAATGGTTAGCGTTGAGGGAGATTGTAAAAATGTATTGCAGCGCTAACTAGTCTAGAAGAGTTTCGAAGTATTCACAATATATTATTAGTGTGTAAATTAGATTTCTCTATAATTATATTGATGGATGTTAAACAAATATCTAAAAAAAAAATATCTAGAATTATCATAGATTTTCTTTATATTAAGGAATTTAGAATTCCTTTAGAAAAGATCAAAACAAGAAATATCCAAAATAGTTAGAATTCTAGAGAGATCATTTTACTTGGGCTCTAACTATCTCACACCTATAAATAGTACAAAGAGAAAGAGAGAGAAAGAAAGAAAGAAAGAGAGAGAGAGTTAGAGAAATACTTTGAGGGAAAAGAGAGTTGAGTGTCATGAGGGAGTAAAAAAATATTCTCTCCAAAGTGTCCATTTTTGTTCTTTCTCCATAAAAATTTCATTTTTCAAATAAATTGTCACTCTTCCTTCGGTGCAAATTTTTTCAACAAGACTAACTGTTATCTAAGTTCTTACGATTGGACAAGTTAATCTCGAACTAGTGAGTGATGGTAAAATACATCTTAAAGTACATGTTTTGGCCAAGCAAACCTCAATGTTGTCAGCGTACCCCCTCTTTGTGCTATTCATTTCTAGTATCTAAGTGACATACTAAATTGTTAAAGGCCCATTTGGATTTTAGTTTTAAATTTGAAATTAAAGTCTACAAACATCCCTGGTTGCTTTTTGTTCTTTATTTTCTATCCATGTGGTCAAAACCAAGTTAAAGTTTAGATTCTAAGAAAACATAGTTTTTGTTTCCGTAATTTGACTAAGAAATAACTTTTACGCAAAAAAATATGCAAACTATTGCAAGAAAACGTAAGAAATATCCTCTTCGAACCTATGAAATTAAGAGCCAGTAAAACAAGTAATGTAAAGAAAATTTATTCAAGACAACAAAATACGAAACAGAAGACCAAAATCTAGAAGGATACTTCCTCTCCATGATGAGTTTCATAAGACCCATATTTTCCTGTTCCACACATTAAAATCAAACCCAACAAAAATCTCAGAAACAACGACTTGAAATTAAATAAACAAGAAAACAACATTTAATTTAAAAATCTGAAAGAAGATGCAACAAAGAAACCAGATACTTACCTTCACTAGCTGATCTATGACGATCTTCTTCGGCTGCGAAGCTTCGGAAGAGTTTTCATCTTCAAGGTGAGATCTCATTGTTTTTGAATTCGTAATATCTGCAAGTTTGTTTCTCATTTTGCTTCCAATCGATGATGTTTTTGCCATTGCAAATAAAAAAAATTGGCAACAAATTGGGGCGGTTTCTAGAAGTTATGATGAGATAAATTTTTGATTTTAAAGAGATATGAAAAGCCATGAATACAGAGAATTAAAGTTAGAAGGGAATAAAGGAAAAAGAAGATGTGATAAAAGAGTTCAAACTAAAGACGAAGCTGAAGAAGAAGGGAGGTTCGGGAGAACAACGGCTTTCCGAAGCAAAAAGTTAAACGACCCCTAATTTTGAACTTCCCCGACCCAATATTTAAATGTTTGTACGTTAGATTCAAAACCTTTCCTGAATTTGAGGGGGTTTTATTTTTTTACTTCATATGCTCTAATTCTGTTCTTTTCAAATATTGAAAAAATATTTACAAATACTGTTGATGCCAAAAAGAAATGGATCAATCGTAAAATTTGTTTTTATGGAAGAGGTTTGTCTGAGTGCTTGCAAGACAAAAAAGGAATAAGCACGGGAGTGATGTATAGCCACACACACTCCGACGTATACTCAAATCAGTTTAGTGTTTTAAAGTAACTGGACACTAGAGAAAGTAGTGAATATTCAGACGTATTTGGACATATTCAAACGTACCTTCAACCAATAGTCTTGGTTGTTTATATAATTAACATGGTGATGTGTAACCGATGCTTGGGTGATAATTGTGCCTCTCTTAAACTTTCACAATCATTGAGTTGATAATAAATGGACGATTTCACTACCATTATGATCAACCCATGTGCTCCTAATGACTCTCTTTATGACACTCGTTCGTTTGGAATCCAAATGGTTCCACATTCAATGGCTCAGAGGTCTTCCTTTGTGGGTCCTCTTAGCTCTCCTGGGTACTATCTAGGAGTACTTTCCCTCGTAGGTTCTCCTCCTCTTAGAAAGTTAGGCTATTCCTAGTGGGTTCCACTCCTTTGAGCTTAATTCTCTTGGGAGGCTAGGCTCTCTCTAGTAAGTCTTCCACCTATGAGCTCCTCTTAGGAGGCTAGGCTCTCCCTTGTAGGTCCTCCCCTTATGGCTCTTCTTAAGAGATTAGGTTCTCTCTATTAGATCCTCCTTTTATGAGCTCAAACTAGGCACGCTTAGACTTACCTTGGGTCCATTGAGCTATCGTTGAGCTCGCTTAGGTTCATCTCATGGATCCATCGAGCTCTTACTAAGTTCACTTAGACTCAATCTCATGGGTCCATCGAGCTCTCACTAGACTCATTTAGGATCACACCATGTGTCAACCGAGCTATACCACTGAGCTCACTTAGGTTCATCTCATAGGTCCATTGAGCTCTTACTAGGTTCTCTCAAACTCGCATCATGGGTCCACAAAGCTTTGCTAGGCTTGCTTAGGCTCACCTCATGGGCCACCAATTCTTACTAGTTTGCTTAGGCTCTCTTAGATTCTCATCTCATAGGTTCATTGAGCTCTCACTAGGCTTGTTTAGGCTCTCTATACTCTATAGGTTCTCTTTGAGTAGGCTAAAATTCATCCACAACAAATATAGTAAAATATTTATGTCTATCACAATTTATATATTATAAATAAATTGAAATATTTGTAAATATTTTCTAAAGTTAAATAGTTAAAAATAATTTAATGAAATTAAATACATAAAATTATTTAAAAAACTCATGTTCACCTAGTTGTTAAAGTTAGCTCTTCATTCTTTTTAGAAAAGAAAGAAAGAAAGAAAGAAAAAACAAAAGTTATTCACAAGCTCTTATATTATCGTATCTTTCTTCTTTTTATTATCGTATCTTTCTTCTTTTTCACATAACCAAAGTCTATCTTCCAATCTTTCATATATTTGAATGTGCTCACTTTTTAAAATCAAACTTATTGTAATTTCCTTCATACTTAAACAACTAATCCAGATTAAAAAATTATAAAATATACAAAAAATTAACAATTGTTTTATTATATAGTTATTATATCTAAAACACAATTGAAATTAAATTAAATCTCTATTTGTCAAGACTAGCTGGTTTATACTTCCTTTCAATTATATGTTGTCGTTGCAATCAAAACCCTTATTCATTGGACTTGTATACACAAAGAAGAATACACAAATAATAAAAAGATTTTGAATGGACCACACACATTGTAACATTTTATGTATTCAAAATCTTTATGGCTATCTTTATTGTCCAAGAGATTTACGTTTTCCATTTTGGTCAAACCCTAAACACGATTGATAAATAACAAAAAAACAATATAATCCTTTGGAATAATTTACTCATAAATCACCTTATGGATTAGTGGAAGGAAGTTGCCCCATTGACCTTCCTGGCTATGTACTAAATATATTCTCTTGTATAATTATAATGCATCCTCTATTGTTCTAAATTGAAATGTTTTCTCATTATTTTAATTAGAATATAGTTGAGATATCTTAATTAGAATATCTACTTGTCCCACTTACATTAATTTTTACTTAAAATTAAATTGCCCCCCTGCCCTTATAAAAAAGAAAAGAAAAGAAAAGAAAAGAATTTGTACTTCAACTTCTCGTTGGCATGCATTGGCCGTTGAATGTACAAAGGACAGCTTTGATCTTATCCGTACATATTTGTTTTTTGTTTTTTGTTTTTCTTAGTTTTATGGTTTCCGTACTTATCCAATAGTTGTGGTATCGTTTTAAGTCTTTCAAGTACTTTAATCAATCCAACTCTACATTATATTTATTATGACTTAATTAAGGCACCCCTCTCTAAGTCTTAATAATTTTATTTCATAGAACAATATATTTGTTTGTATTTTAATTACTTCCTAATGTGTTTCTATATATATATTCTTTAAAATACTTTATTTCAGTTCAAATAAAACTTTTAACATATGAATTATTTGTGTTATAAATTCAATATGTCTTGTGGTAAGGAGAAGATGTGTCTATGTAAAATAAATAACCATGGCTATAATAGCTTTTTATGCAAATTAAGAATGAAATAAAATCTAAAAGACTACATTAATAAAATAAATACAAAAGAAAATAGAAACGAAATATGATGGTTAATTAAATTAAATTAAATTATTAGTTTGGTAATTATGGATTGTATTTAGTTATATTGGATCTAATTTCTAAAACTTAATTTTATTTTAAATTTAATCTTTATTATTTTAAAATCACTTTCAATTGACTAACTGCTCTTTCACTTAATTATTATCATTAAACTTATTTTACTCACTTGAAAACTCATTTTTTATTTCTTAAAAGAACTAAATAACTAGATCAGAATAAAGTCGGATAAATAAAAAAAGAAAAACAGAAAAACCATAATCTTATTCTACATAAATTTTATAATGATTTCATCATCTATTCAATATGATTAAGTCAATGACAATTTGACAATTTGTGAAATTGATAAAGTTAAAAACAAACAAACAAACTAAACTCGAGCATAGTTCAACCAAAGCCCAAATAAAACAAAATTCAAACAATATCAATGAGAAAATATATTATCCTTAGAAAATTTTATAATAGTTATTGGGACAAAAAGTTTAATTAACTAAGTTCAAAAAAAAAAAAAATTAAAGCTCCATTCAGTGATTTAATTGATTTTTTTATCTTTTTGAAATTTTATCCTATAAATACCATTTCTATCTCTAAATTTCTTGTTTTTTCTGTTTTTTTTTAGATCTACTATTTAGTTTTAGAAAATCAATCTAATTTAGATTCTTTATTTAAAGAAAAATGCTTCAGATAGTGAAGAATCCATCGTGGTTGAATCATTGTAAAAAATGATAGAAAAATAGACTTAATTTTCTAAAATAATTAACATATAGGAGACTAAACTATTGCTATGCTTTGTTTTATATATATAGGTGATTACAAAGCCATGTGAATATGAGATAATCTACATTGGTAATTTGGTACACAAATTAATATTCAATTTGGTGATGGAGAAGAAAGTCAACCAATGGCAAAAATGTCAGCTCAACAATATTTTAACCTTAAAAATAGAAATTTAGTCCATATAACATTGCAATAATTGATACTTAAAAAACAATTGTTTAATTATGGAGGTTTAATGGTTATTATTAATCTCATAGTCATCGCTTTAAGTTTATTTTAATTAATTTTTTTTGAAAAAAATGAGTTGATTAGATGAATTTAAAATTAATATTTATGTTAAATAGCTAAAAGACATAAGCTAGTTGGCCTTTAATCTACATAATAGCCAAAAAGTGTTGCACATATTTGATCAAATTCTTGACTTCATTCCAAAATTCATAAACTCATTTCTCTCTTTCTTTCTTTTTTTCTTTTTGAACGTAAACATTTAAAATGAGAATGACTGAAAGATAATTAAAGTGAGAAGAAAATAAGAGTTTATATATTGTTTTATCAGCAAGATTCGAAAGACAATAACCCCTTGAGGATTCTTTGCATTGGCCAAAGGTTATTCTTTTCATTGAAAAATAACTTTGAGATGGGACTCGTGTTATCTAATTGGTATTAGAATTCATAATGTCCAAACATGTATTAGGGTTTAGAAAACAAACATTGAGATTCGATAAAAAAAATGGTAAATTTAAACAAAAACCAACTTGAAAAGGTATATTATATTGAGATTTTGCACTGAAAAAACAAAGGAACGTCATACTTCTTATCAGATACATGAACTACTCCTTTTATTGTCAACTGTTCTTGAGATAAACCTTATACTATCTAATATATTGGAATTTCACATTGGAAAGGATCTCATAATTTTAATAAATAGATGAGTTATTCTTCATATTATCAATTGCTTTTGTAATTAAAACTGATCATATATAATTATCTGATGTTGAGAATTCCATATTGAAAAAAGACCAAAAGAACTCACACTTCATATAGGATATATAGATGGGGTTACTTTTCTTATTTTTAATTGATTTTGAGATGAAACATCATATACCATCAAATATATGGTATAGGAGATATATCATAAAGCTCAAATGGGTATTGGGTCCAGTAAAAAAGAAATTGAGGTTTAGTTTAATTTAGATTAGTGAACCCAAAAGAGACATTATCTTAAGGGGCATGTTAAGTTGTTGGAAATCTTTACACATTGAAAAAAGAACTAAAAGAACTTACACCCTGTTTATGTAAAACGACTACTCTTCTCTATACTGTCAAATATCTAAGAATGTGTGATTTTTTTCCTCATATTTATTTTTATAGACTATATCTTAAGACTGTGTAATATCTTGATTAATATTTAGATTTAATCCAAGATGCATCAAAATATTTTTCTTAAATCTTCCGTACATAATCCTACCGTATTCATGACTTTTTCTTATAAAAACTTTTACAGCATGTGTTTTTATACCATATTCATATTTGGACAATACATAATTTGCTCGATATAATATATGAATGATTCCAAATGTTATCAAAATAAATAATATAGTTTAAAATTCATCTTTTGAGATAATGGCTACAATTTTATATTGAAATTTTGTTGGCTTTATCATGTTGGTAATGAGCTAAGCCCTTTTGTTTCCTAATATATTCTTTTATATCAAAGCTTTTGAATATTCTCCGTACAAATTAAACTTGGGAACTTTTAATATGACACTATCTCTTACAATTAGGTCACCATGATAAAATAGAACAAAAAATAAATGGTCTATAATATCCAACCACATGATTCTTTTTCAACTTTTTAGTTAGATAAAATCACATATCCAAAACTTCATTTATGTTATCCATAAGGGTATATTCATAAGGGCATCAAATTATGTTATGATGTTTTAAATTAATACATTCGAATTATAAAGTCTAAACGAAAAAGTGAATTTTCTTTGTAAGTTAGTAAAGTAAGAAAAGTGGAAAATATGAAATTTCTTGAAAGACATGTAACCAGTTGAATAATTGAACATGATCAACGAACTTAATTATAAAGTTTGTGGAGCAAACAACCATAAATTCTACAGAGCAATATCAAGAGATACGTACATTTTTTTATACGCTTATAAGAAGATAGCAATTAAACTTTTCATTTTGCAATCCAATTTAATCGTTAAAATTTGTTTGGACAAACACGACGTTGTCGATGTGTGTTT
Source organism: Cucumis variabilis (assembly GCA_037974545.1). Classification (NCBI taxonomy): domain Eukaryota; kingdom Viridiplantae; phylum Streptophyta; class Magnoliopsida; order Cucurbitales; family Cucurbitaceae; genus Cucumis; species Cucumis variabilis. The sequence continues at coordinate 4,054,862 of JBBPDI010000005.1, forward strand.
AAGAAAGTAATCGAGAAGTTTCCTTTTTTAGTAGGTTTCTTAAATGTTTATATTTCAGATTTTCAACCTCTATCAAATTAATTAATTAAATTAACATATAATAGATCTTATAATAAATTAAACATTTTATCAT
>JBBPDI010000005.1:4077560-4113470 GCA_037974545.1 Cucumis variabilis
GGGAAAATAATAATATAATAATATTATTATTACTATTCATCATCTTCTTCATTCTCACCAAACCTAGCCGCCGACGACACCTCCATCTCTGTTCGAGTGTTTTTCGTTCAGTCGAGATCTCCACCTTTGTAGCCATCTCCTCCATCCTGTTGACCGAGAAATAAGCCGCAAGGAAACGTCTCCTCTGATGCATGTCGCTAATCGCATGTTTACTTCATCCGAAGTTGAGCACTTTTGTGCAGCTTGTTCCTTCGCGCGTCGCACGTCCAACCATGCCGGTCTCTTCATCTGCATTCGTTCACCAATTATGCCAAAACTTTCAGCCACCGTCAGTCGTTAAAATAATATTTATTTTTAGATCTTTTGGAAGAGACCAAAAAGGATAGAAGACGAAAAGGGAAAATACAAGGTATGTGATTGATGTTTGATATCGAATACAATGTAATTGAATATAATTACACTGTATCTGTCCTAAAAATCAAGTGGATTGAAGAAGCTCACATTTACGCGAAATGAAAAAGAATCTATAATCGGTTTGATGAAGAAGATGGTTGTAATCAGTTTGATGAAGAAGATGGTTGTAATCAGTTTGATGAAGAAGATGGTTGACAAGAAGAAAATCCTTTGATTTGCACTGAATTTATGAAGACTTTGAAGGTTTCGAGGAGGACGAAGCTTGAAGCTGCAATCTTTTCTGCAAATGATTGAAGACTTTGAAGATTTGATAGAATCTACGAAAGTGGAAGATAGTAAAGCTAGATTCTTTCGACTTTGAATACTGCACAATTTCAACAAGCATGTGTTATTTAATTACACTGTATTTGGGTTTTAGGTGAACAATTGTATTTTGGACTATTTTTTAATTGGGTAGGGGCATTTGAGACATTGTTCCATTTATTTATTTTAAAGATTTTTTAGTTTTGCTATTCTAACAATTTAAAAATAAATTTGATATTTTTACAAAGTAAACCTCTTAATTTGTCATTCTTCTTGTCAGCCCAAAAAAGTTCATCAAGAAAGGCCATTGCCCATCAAGAAAAACGATTCTTAATGGACAAGCACCATTAAGAAACGTCCTACTGCTTTTTTGAAATTAGTATGCCTTCATGGGCTTTGCCCATCAAATAATTAAGAAATATTTAGAGAAAAAATATACTTTACATATAATTTTACACAAATATCTCAAATTTTCATTTATTCTCTTAAATAAGATTCGAGATTTTTATTGACCATTTTATCATTCACATTAATTATAAATAATATTTATTTTTGAAAATATATATAATACAATACCATAATTATATTATATCACATTTATTATGATATTATAACTTACCTATTTAATGTATTAAATAAATAATATTATTATTTTCATTTAATTATAAGATATTATTTATTAGAGATCCAATTTAAATATGGTATAAAATTGAACCAATTATAGTAATAATATATTAAAGAATTTCTACAAAATTAACAAATTTCTCTCGATTGAATTTCATTCTCGACTTGCTGATTTTATCATCTCTGTCCACCTTTTCAGTGCCTTTTACCGATCACTTTAACCGTATGATTTATCTCCTTTCTGATCTCTTTCTGTCATATCTGCCACACCCTGCCCCGCAGACTCGCCTGCTTGTCTCGCGAGATGCGATGAGACTTGAGCATTCTTGACGTGGTTAAACGCTAAAGACTCTCATCTTAAATTCGTATCTTAGCTTAAACATCAAAACACTAACTTAACAAACAAACTTAAGGCAATTAGAACTTAGCGCGGAAAACATAAAACACACTTTAACTTTATTTCTTAAGGCATTTAGTACAAGAATATGGAGATATAACACTTAACAAAATACTACAACAACACTTAAACTTAACTGCTAACAACTTTTCACCTAGTAAGTCCAAACTTCCTCTCCTTTTGACCTTAGCGCCTAAGTTTCGGAAGATAAATTTTGAAAGAATAAGTCTAAAAGACTTAGTGAGGTTTTATGAAAGCTTTTCGCAATACATTTTTACAAACATCATTTCGCATAAACAACTTCAAATCATTTCATTTTGCATAAATCTTTCTTTATGCTTAAAACAAACACATTTATAACATAACAATTTCACATAAACACACATTAGTTAACAATCATTCCTTTCACCAAGGATCCCAAGTCGTTCTGTATGCTCGGTTTCATTACCTCGCATGCGACTACTGTATCAACAGCATCTGAGAACATACAAATTCGTCCTTGTTACTTAGACCTCCTTTCAACACATAAGCCAACTTCTTATCACCATGTAGTCCGTTCACCCCATGGTGGCCTTGACTCTTTATGTGCACATAAAAGTTAGCATCATCTCAAAGAATCAACTAATGGTTTGAAAACCATTTCATAGCATGGAAATCATAATCATCAAATCAAGCTTTTAACATTATAAATCATGCTTGAACACATATAAACTTTTCATAGAAATGTCTTTTTGAAACAATTTCTCATTTGAAGTCATCTTTAAAAATAGTAAAGGAAAATCACAAGAAAGATTTTAGCATAAAAACATTTAAGAAAGTCACTCACAAACTTTACTAAAGAGCTTCTCTTCTCCTTCTCGCGAGCTAAACCAACAACACTTCAATAACTTTCTTTTCTTTTTCCAAAACAAATTACTAAGACCCTCTACTTATAGAGCTCTTAAACTAACTTAGTCATGCTTAAACCCTTCTCATTTCGCCAGTTCCTGCTTCTTAAGGTGTACGTGTAAACTTAAGCTGTGTCCTCAACCATGCTTAACTTAAATTCCACACGTGGCCCACTAACTACACTTGTGAAATTTTTTCAAACTTTCCTTACTTCTTCTCACAAAACTTCATCCTGCAACGAACCTTACTCGCCCACCTTTCTCGCGAATCATCTTATCGCATGGTGACACTTAAACTCCAAAAACTCTTCCTTGCAAACTCACCAACCTTTCCTCGCATAGTACTCTTACTATGAACTTACACTTAAACTTCAAGGTTTCCTCGCAGATTTCTTACCCACGAAACCCTTGGTTCTCCTCGCGAAGACCAGACCAAACACCTAATCTCAACACTTAGTAAAAAATTTTACTTCTTAACTTAAATTTCTGATACGGGTCTTACACTATTTTTCTTCTTCCGTCTTCTCTTTCAAGTTATTCGATGAGGGCATATTTCTTTCATGTTGATTATGTTTATGAAATTTTGACTTAGATAATTCTGGATTAATTTTCTACTGAAGTTTCTGGTGAATAAAAATTACAGTGAATGAATTTTTCGATCATCTCCTTTAACTAATTTTTTCACATTTTCGTTCCCATGTTTTATATTTTTCATATACCTACATAATATACTATATATTTTTTGATATACCCTAATTTGTTGACTGGAAAGTACATAATATACTATATATTTTTTATATACCCTAAAAATTTTTTGAAGCATTAACTACGTAATATATATATATATTTCATATACTTTAAAAAATTTTCAAAGCATGAACTACATAATATACTATATATATTTCATATAGTCTAACAAATTTTGTATATTATAAACTCTTACTCATAGAAAAAATTTAAAGGAGAGAGAGACCAAAAGAGAATGGACAAAAGGAACAATTTTTTAACAAAGTCACAAAAAGAAAAATAATTATGGAGTAGTTTTAACTATATATTACCATAATAGAATTAATCACATACCATATATTTACCTAGGATATCTAATAAATGCAAATCTTAACCACATGCGATTGTCCACTTTTGTTATTTCATGTTTCTATTTTTTTAATATATCATTAATAATAAAGATTGATAGTTTAGTCTTTTGGGCTCTACATTTGTGTAAAATTGAAACTCATTAGAACATTTATGAACAATTTGGCACCCTATTTAGGCTATAGTAGTTAAAACGCCAATAATTAATTTCGTTGATGGGCTTAAAAAATGAGCCTAATAAGCCCAATCTTTCAAAAAAAATTCCTTAACGACCATCAAGGAAAACCTTTCTTGATGGGCATGAACTCTAATGGTTCAAGCCTAGGATTCGGACCAAGATTTAGAACTTGAATCCCCGACATTTTCTTGTATCTTTTGCAACCTGGCAACATCATCCTTACTTGTCTTAAAGGCTTATTAGAGTGAAATTTGTCCCCACAAACCAACACAAGTCCTTTCTGTATGCTTTGTCTTCACTCACATGCATCATAAGAAAATTCCCAAAAGGTCACCCAACATATAATTGTTACAAGCTAAGCACGCTTAATTTTGAAATTCCTTTGATTGAGCCACTGGAAAAGAAAGTACATCTTGTTAGTATAGGTAGTAACTTGTAATGACCCAACTTTTCTATCTAAGTTGAGGTCCTTACTTCAACATAAAGGCACTTTGTTTAAACATAAAAGTTCATAAAATTTGTAAAAAATTTAACAGACATCTAAGAAATTTTATTCGGGTCCTATTTCAAACCAAAATAAAAATACAAAAGTACCATTTATAAAATTACTAATGAACAAGTAGTTGTTCTAATCACAAAACTCAATTTAATCATAAAACTTAAAAAAACATTGAAGATCTTAAACAAAAGCAAATTTTGAAAATAAACTAAATTTCCGTATGACAGTCACGAATCCATCTTGTCTCTTGTCGGTCTATCTTTCGTATTACCTTTGCCTGGAAAAGTTAAACATGAAAAGGGGTGAGTACAAAAGCATACCCAGTTAGAGGCCTACTACTGATCCCAATAGAGGTAAAGCTGTTAACTTCTTATTGGGAGGTACCATGCATCATAACAATTTCGTAATCCTGTAGGATGCACATATCAGTCTAGTGCTTCCGAAGGATGCACATATCAATCTAGTGCTTTCGAAGGATGCACATATTAGTCTAGTGCTCTCAAAGGATGCACAACAGGTGGTGATCCTGCAATACACATGTAAGGTACACTACCCCATAGATAAAGCAAACAATTTCTCTTCAGTCCTTTCTAACAATTTAAACAGTCAACTCAATATAAAGTCCAATCTATCATCATCATTTTAGTGCAAGACATAAACAGTCAAACACCCAAATGTGAATTTAACAACTTACTCAAGTAAATGGGGAATCGAACTCCAACCCAAACCTATTGGAAATTCAAGGCTTCACTCGCTAACTTCAAACAGTACCTTCAAGAAACAATATCAACCAACTAATTAATCCAACATTACACTCCAATGTATTTACAACACAGAACCTTAAAACCCACCTAAAACACACTTACCACCAAAACCCACTATTGTTCGTGGCAAGGCAGAAACGATAACTTAGAGAAGAGGGAATCAATGCACGTAGGTCGAGATAGAGAGATGGCTCAAATCGAGGATGTGCAACTCAGTGAGGGAGAAAGTAAGGCGTGGATCAAAGACTGAAAGGTAATTTGCATCGGTTCAATGCACGGTTGGAAGGAAAATTGACTCGGGTCAAGCTTGGATCTTGTTAGGAACAGACGACGAACGATGTTGGCTTGACAGAGGAAAACTTTGACATGTGATTTGGAAGAAGACTGAGTGACTAACTTGGCAACACAATGGAAAAGACCTGTAACTCAACTAGGCATTTGGCTTCAAGGGACGGATGCTTCAGGAAAAATGAAGGAAGACGGAGATGAAGCTACGATGATCGACGTTGACTAGAGCCTAATGGCGGACGAACGCTTGTCAACTGCTGGTCAGAGGAGATTGGAGAAGGGGAGTGTCTGTGGCTAGGGCATCCAATTCGTGTAAGAGGAAGAATGGTGAAGGAGAAGAAATACACGTGAATCGAGATCTAAAATTATAAAATAAATTAATAATAATAATATTATTATTATATTATGTTATTACTATAACCATTATTATTTCCCTTTTCATTTCCTCTTCTTTTTCTTTTCCTTTCTAAAAAAAAACCTCCTCTCTTCACACTAAACTCCAAAAACACAACCAAAATCCTTAAAATCTTAATAAATTTGAAAATTTAGCTGAGAAAAATCCTCAAAATTTGGGGTGTTATAAAACTTTTAATTCTTTTAAGTCTTTCTTAACATTACTTTCATATCCCTAGGATTCCTCTCAGTTAGATGGTTCATTCATGTCCCCCTCCTAAACTTGGGGTGTTAAATGAATGATTAAGAAAAAAACCAATTTATTTTTCAAATTGTTTTTCTTGATAGGCAACAACCATCAAGGAAAATCTTCCTTGATAATTTATGCCCATTAAGAAAAAACCAATTAATTATTTTTCGAAATACCTTTACCTTTCAAATTTCGATGCATTTTACATAAAACCTCCATCAATAGAAGATTTGTCACCATTCGAAAAATCCCGACCCTCAGTCAAAGTTCTGTCGCTCCCTGTCTACCCTTCAAAGTTTTCTCCCTACCCCCAAACTTAAAGAAGTTCATCATTGCCATTTGATTAGTTGTTCGTTGTCAAGTGTCACACCCTGTTCTACAACGCATACTGAACGTCGTGATGCGGTACGCGACACGACATGAGCAGCCTTGACGCCTCTAAAAAGAAATGCTAGAATGCTCAACTTCAGTCCTTGAACTTAGCTTGATTGCCTTGTTCCAACTGAAATAACTTAAGCTTTAAACTTCAACCTTAAACTACTATGCGATAAAGAAACATACAATGCAAGATATCAAACAACTCTGTTTTATTACTTAACATTATGCGTTCCAAATACATATACTATACACTTTCTTTAATACACAAACAATAAAATAAAGCTTAGAATGCCTAACATAACTTCACACTTAAATGCCTTGCTCACACCTTAACACGTAACAACTTGCCTGGTTACCTGGGGGAAGGAGAACTTAAACCATTAGTCAAATACTTAGTGAGTGATGTTTTTGGAAAACCTTTTGGTACATATAATACATAAAATTATTTTCACAAAACAGACTTCAACGCATCATTCAATAAATTATAAATCCCACATTAGCCTTTCATATTCCTTTCGCTAAGAACATGAACCATTCCCATGCATAGACTACTGTGATGACCTTTTCATTAACAACATCCTTTGGAGAATTTCCTGATTCATTTCCTATTGCTCAGGCCGCTAATCTTAATAAGCTCATTTTACGCATTGGCCAACTTCATTCCGCCATGCAATCCTTTTCTATATGGTTTCCTTTACTCAATATGTGCACATAATAGCCAACTCATTGATAGGAATAAGATTAGTGGTCTACTTGGAAGCATAGCATACAATCATCAAACATGAAACTTTAACTTGAACATAACATAAAAGCTTTTTTTAGAAATCACATTTCTCATAAACATTAACATGTAAAACAACATTACAAGACAGCATAAAACTTTAGAAGGGAAACTTTAAAAACTATTCAATTTTAGAAAATCACTTACTACTCTAAGTTTCCAGCTTCTTCTTTCTGAACGCCTAACCCTTCTTGCCTGATAGAACTTCAACAACACAAAATCAAAGCAATTTCTTAACTAAATTTCATAATAACACCCTTTTACTTTTGTCGTCTTCTTCTATTTATACTAATCCTAAGTTGGATTAGTCACCCTTTAAGCGCTCTTAAATCACTAGCTCCTACTTGAAATTCTACATGTGTCAGCTTAATATTTCTATTTGTCATGCTTGACCTTAACCTTGACATGTAACTCACTAATTAAGTTTAATTAGTAAATTTTCTAGAAAATTCCTAACTCTCAATGGCTAGTTTCATCTTGCATTAAGCCATCAAAACGTCTAACTTGCTTTTGATCGCAGTCTCCTTCATCGAGTCGCCTAGCTTCAACGAAAAATATTAGAACGCCTAACTCCTCAAAACGCCTACTTCAAAACACTTCCTTAAAAAGAATCCTTCTAATAAACTCTTATTTTAAAATGATCATTCTATTCCAAACACTGGTCTTACATCAAGGGTAGACATCGTGGGTTTTTCGCTGCTTGGTAGTCGTCGAAGCCCTTTTTATTGAAGAGATTTGGCCATTGAAGCTCTCTCTGGTTCTGTTCCCTTGCCGTCGTGGTTATGCCTTCTCTTCAAATAAACAAACCTGTTGTGAACCCTAAGTTTGCTCCCTTGCCGTCGTGGATTTATTATCTTCGACTTTGAATCTTAGCGCCTGGACATTGGACCTAGGTGCGTGAGGATCAAAGGATCTTGCCTAATTACTTGCATAAATGCTTTCTATTTTGTCTCATATGCCCCTTTGTTTCATCAATTGTTCTTGGTTGCTGGAAGTCTCAACAAAGAAATAACTATATTTGTATAATTGTAAGGAAAAAGGTTTGAATGGAATATTATTCAATCATAGATTAACATATGAACCTCTTTAGATGAGATTCAAGAGAGTCCAACAATGAAAATTTAGGGAATTATGAGGAGAAGCAATTAGTTTAACTAGTCGTAGCAAACATCGAAGCAAACATACGTTTAACTAGTCCTAGCAAACGTTGTAGCCCTATACGCTTGAGAATGTGACTGGATCCTTACTAAATTTATGCATGGAATAGTTTGGTAAATTGTCCAGAATCAAATTTATTAATAAACTTAGAGAGAGTAAGTCTAAATAAAATTTGGCATCAAACTCAACTCTAAGACATGTGCATGAACAATGACACAATATTTATGGGTTTAGATTTATTTGAGTTTGAATCAAGAGCTATTACCTACATATACATATAAATACTGGATCCACTTTTTACTATATGTTCAAAATCTTCAAAATTTACCCAATTGTAATTGATTCTTTTTTATCTCTTTTTATTGCAATAGAGTCATTGAGTTAACCCTCAGGCTTGCACATCCTTAATGTCACATCCACTACATTCTCTTCTTCCCTGCCTATATTCACCTTCAGAAAAGAAAGTACCTTGTCAAGACAGTATACAAACAAAACATGTAACTTTAGGGACTAAGGGTTTAAATAAACCTCTATTTCTTCCATCACTTTAGCCACGTCATCTGCGACTTTCTTTGGTTCTAAATTAATGGCTTGATCTTCAAACTCGTTCTCTGAAGTCCATTTCATGGATGTTGTTCCTTTTTCTAAGTCTCCTACGTAACCCTCACCTTTTTTCATTTTAAATAGTTCTGCTTCTAACTACTTAATTCTTTTTGCCATTTTATCTCGTTCTTCGTAAAGTGTCTTGTCCTCGTCATTTTGATTTGATTTTGCTTCTGTTGGGGTATAAAAATACTTTTTCTTGGTGACATACTTCCCTACTCATTTAAAATGAAATCACCTACACTATAGACGAAAAAGTATTTCCAATGATCTACAGTGACAATTATTTTCTGTCGTAAATAAAATCATTGACATACTATAAGATCGACAACGTCCTTCGTCTCTTTGTCTGGAATTTCTCCCTTATGATCCTCACACATTTGTTTTCATACTACTGATCGATCAATTTGATTCGACGAAGAAGACGCTCCCTGTATATAATTCATATATTACAAAAATATTAAAAGAATAGATGTTACCTACTTGAATAATTAAATATGACAAAAATTGTGACTTACCAACTTCTCAACCAGATTTGCATACCCCTTTCTAGATGTTTGATGGGTTGTATTTGTTTTGCTTTTGCTTCTTTTTTTCTTCTTGACTCATTTTCTTTACAAAAAAAATTGTATCAACTCAATTCAATTAGCATATACAGGTAACAAATAGTAAATTAAGTTTAAGAAAAGGTTTGAGTCGTCATACTTACTTCAAAATTTTCCTTCAAGCGAGAAGCCATAAATTCAACCCAATGGTCTTAATCACTGAATGAATACTCAGCTGATAGATATTTTAACTTTTCTACATTGTCCATAAACGACTATACGTATGTTGTCATCAATCTGGACTTAAATCCACGAAAGCATACTCCTGCATTCTAAAGGAGACTTTACTTCGATTTTGGGTCTACGAAGCCAACCTACATATTCATATAACATCATAAATATTCAATTTGATCCACGTGTAATTTTATTATACTTGAAATGACTTAGAATGATTGTTACCTCAATCAATTCAAAGATTTTGTCTTTCATCTCTCTGGACATTGCAGGCCAATTTGAGTATGTGATTGGAATGTGAAACCGTACCGTTATTCCTGTAAAACTTTTGAACTTTGTTGCATTATGACCAATTGGTTAACCCAATTCGCTATAGTCAACCACCATTCTTCAACCCTTACTACTAACATGTGTTATCTCCTTCATTTCGGTCGGACCACGTTTTCTCTTCTGGCTACTGCTTTCCCCTCTTTCATGGGGTGTAGCAAGACGATCGCGTACCGTATCACCGTCCTCTAAATGAACCGTATATGCAAATGTGGTTTCAAACATAGTACAAGAGACTGTTAGTAACAATACTTATGTAATTGTAAGAAAAAAAAAAGACTAGTTTGAGAGTACCAACGGGGACTTCATAGTGAAATGTGAATCAACTGTTGGTTCTCAAATAAATCAAAGAACTGTTCTTGCACACTTACGCAAAATTCATAATAACTATAATAGAACAAACACTTTTAATATAGCATATCTAATATATAACAGTGTCCACATTTGAAAAAACAACTATTAAACATGAAATGAAAACTTGATAACGGTAGATTATGAAGTAGTCGAATTTAGAAATGACATTTTCCTACAAAGAAAAAAAAACATCAAACATGAACTACATGTAATGAACATCAAACAAAATCAAAGAAACGAAAGTATGACTCTTACTTTACATACTTCTGAAAGTCAAATGCTAACCTATGTGACTTCACAATCAAGTATAGTGTATGATTTTCCACTTTCATCAATATCCCCTGTGGTTGTCCATTTTGAGATAGGGGGATAGTGTGACAACATTTCTCCAAGGTCATCATCAACACATTTGTAAGGAAAGTCCTTATATGGTGGCATCACAATAACTGACCATCTTACAACAACAGGATCTATGACATAGAATACTTGTCTCCCATGCGTAGCAATAATGAAAGAATCTGAAGAGTGTTCGATTCAACTAAGGTCAACCAGCATGAACTTAAGATTGTTCGTTCGAACACCAATCTTTTTTTCAACCTAATTGCATTTAAAAAGAACAACCTTAAACGTATTATAGCTGACTTTCCAAATCTCTTGAATCGTCCCATAGAAAGAATTGTCATCAACGATCGAATTTTTGTCCTTCGCACTAGACACTTGCATTGTTGTTGCGACTAACATAATTCCACTATTTTGAACAATTTGGTGGTCATCACGAGACTTTGTGTGGTAACAAGATTTATTAATCATATACCCTTCATACGTTATTAAACCAGGGTGGGGGCCATGTTCAAGCCATCGATGGTGTTCGAGACAACCTTTTCTTCTTGTAATTCACTCATCACTTACTGAAAATAGCAGCCATTCGTTGGAACTGGTAACGAATAAGAAGAAAACAACATGCAATTTGATAGTTCATTAACCTCATCTCGTATACATGCATCAAATGATCGATTATATTCAACTTGTAGTCATTGTTTATTTTTTGTTCTTTTTTGGTTTTCCTTTTTTAGTTGGTTCATATGTCATCTACAAAATATGTCATACATTAAAATTATGTGTTGTGAAGGGTAACCGAATGGCAATATATAATCATAGGAATGCTTACTCTATGCATGGATGTACTTCTTTGACGTTCTGTAAAACGTGCAGATGTACTTGCTTCAATTATTGCACATCAAGGCGAATGTATATTCCCGCTGATAGCAGTCTATCGCTTTGTCTATCTTCCCTTGAATTGAGTGACCCAAGTCCAATAAGATCTAATCCTGAAAGAAAGTCCAAATAGGATTCAGTAGCCTCCCCACATATTTGTGCTTATGCAATGCATCCTTCAAGTCAAGTTCTATTACGAACATAACTTTTCAACACTTTCATGCATCGTTCAAATGGGTACGTCCACTATAAATATACAGGTCCACAAAGTTTTACTTCTCTCACAAGGTGAATGACGAGATGAACCATAATTATGAAAAACAAGGGTGAAAAATACTTCTTAAAATTACATAAAGTTAGAACTATATCTTTTTGTAATGCATCAAGCTCTGAGATAGAAAAACTTTTAGCGCAAATCACATTGAAGAAAAAGCTCAGTCTACTGATAGTGTATCTCACATTCTTTGGTAAGACTGAGCATATTGCAATTGGAAGCAGTTGTTGCATTAAAACATGAAAATCATGCAATTTAAGGTCGGTCAGTTTAAAGTCATTAAAGTGACATGACTTTTAACATTTGATGAATATCCTTTTGGAACTTTAATTTTAGAAAAAGTCTTACAAAACCGATACTTCTCTTCTTTTGACAATGTATAGCATGTCGTGGGTATATAAGTTCTATTACCTGTAAACATTGGTACCAATTCTGTTCTAATTTTCATTTCAACTAGATCAAGTCTACTATTCATCGCATCTTTACTTTTTTCTAGTATATCAAGCAAGGTTCCTACTATGTTGATGCTTACATTCTTTTCAATATGCATTATGTCTAAACATTGTCGTACATGCTAAATTTTCCAATATGGTAGTTCAAAAAATTCTGATCTTCTTTTCCTATAGTATGCCACCTTCATTATGCAATGTCTTTCCACACTTATTCTCACATGAAAATATCATGACTTTGAGTTTGAAGTACATGACCTCCGAGACAAGGGTTGTGGAGGACTTCCATGCTCTGGCTTACCATCGATTTTTTTTTTATTTTGTATGGATGATGTCTTAGCAAATATTTTCTGTGTTCAATGAATGAATTTTTTTTTCATATTGTAGTCTTATTGAAGTAGTCTCCTTTCCACATATTAGCAAGCTTTATATCCTTTGACACTAGAACTGCATAGATTATCATATGATGGAAAATCATTGATAGTCCACAATAAGACAACCCACAATGTGAAATATTCTTCTTTGCATGCATCAAAACACCAAACTCCATCTTCCCACAACATTTTTAGGTCATCAATTAAGGGTGCTAAGTACGTATTAATATCGTATCCTGATTGCTTTGGACCTAATATTATCATTGTCATCATCAAATACTTCCTTCCATACACAACCATGGTGGAAGGTTGTATATTGTAGTAATAACTGACCAACAACTGTAGATCGTAAATAAATCTTCAAATTGGTTAATTTCATTAGTGGACAAACCCAAACAGAGATTTCTTGGTTCTGACCGAAAGGTTGGCCACACGTGATCTATCAACCTCCATGATGAAGTGTCAGTCAGGTGTCTCCCAATACCATCAACTTTTCTATCGATCGCATACCAACGAAAATTCTTAGCATTCTTAAAGCTCTTGAACATTCTTATAAATCTTGGAACATTAAAAAGTACCACATCTTCTTGGCAACCACTCCACTCTTTTTATTTGTTGAGTTCTTAGCAATCTTCCACGTTGATAAACCACACTTAGAACACTTTGTCATGTTTGCATACTCTTTTCTGTACAAACAACAATAATTAGAATATGCATCAATTTTTTGGTAACTCAGTCCTAAGACACTTATCTATTGTGAAGTTGTATAAAACTTGAATCTTCTAAAATTGGCCTCTAAACAAACCTGGTTACAAAAGATGTGGGTAGCAACTGAAGAAAATCAATTGATAACTACATCCTACGATACACAGAGTTCATATAGAAACACTACTAACTTGGAAATTTCTTATCCCTTTGCTTGAGTAAAATTTCAAAAAATTTGGAAGAAGTGTTCATGTAGTCATTTCCCACACTTAATAATTTTGCTATTTAACCACGACATTTCATTTCCACACACAAAAATGACAAATGTGAGCAGTACCACTAAGTTAATACACATGTATATTTAATAAGTGACCCTATCACTGACTAAAAGGCTCAACATATAGCTTAAAAATATGAGAAAATATGAAACTAAACTGAAGCTTTAACATATAGTGTTAAGTAGAAGCTTTTTAATTTTAAGTGAAATTAAAATTAAATGTAAAAAATTAGATAAGCTAATTGTAACTCAACTTCCTTCAGATTTTTGTCTATCGCACATGATATACTTTTTGTACAAACATAAGCTGTTTTTCCTTTTGTAATTTTCATACTTCAATGCAATCGTTTCTTTAAAAGACACAAAATAATAATAAGAAAAAAATAGTGGTCATTTAGCATGTTATAATTGAAAATTCAATGTTTGAACTTCTTTAACACTAGTTCTTCCTAAAAAGATATTGATAGTCAGGTATTGTGCTAATTTCCAAGCCCACAAGTAACCTACTCTGTTAAGAATATGAATAAGAGATCAAATGCACCTATCGACTTAAGCACTTCAACATAGGGGTAGTTCAATAACCAAAATCTGGTGGCTAAGAAAATCGAAAATGAATTTGAATCATGAGTAAGACACAACACAGACATGTTGACAAATTATTTTTTAATAATGGGATGTGAACATGACAAGAAAACACTTTCTAAGGTATAAAATATATATCATTTTTATATAAAAAAGAAATTCAAATCCAATAAACGCATCTATATGCTTATAAAATGAACTTGATGTATTTTACCCTTAAATTTAATTATTTTTGTCCTAAATTATTATGTGCTTATTTAGCATGAAACAAGTGTTCGATACATGTCTAACAAATATTTGACACATATTAACTTTTGAAGTCTTAACACTTGTCTAACATGTCTATTGTGCCAACAAGTATTTGATGTGTTTCAAACAAGTGTTGGAGTGTCCTAAGTAACGAATATGTATGAAACATGGACACATAAGCTAAATGCAATTGTCTGTGCTTCTTTGATATTGACACAAAAGAGTGTAACTGACAAGATGAAAATTCCAGAGACTTGACAATAAGGTAATGGCAAAAAATAGTATTTCAGATGTAAAAGCACACCTATAATGCCTCAGAATCTTTGTTTCTTATGGAAAGGAAGGTGGCTGTTGCATCTACGATCTTCGTTTCTGCTGTACCTACAATTTGTCAAATCTAATTTTTAAGTAGAAATATAAAAAAGGAAGGAGAAAAAAATGAAATAAATGAAAAAAAAAGTGAGATTTACGTGCAGTAAATCATCATTAGGAAACTTATTGAAGAAAATATACAAACGGATATAAAAAGACATCATAATTAACTAATGGTGGCCCAAGTAGAAGCATCAAAATGACTGATCTCCCAGATTTTGCTACAATTTCAACTTGTCATATTGAAGCTTGTAAACACTTATGGAAGCATTCTCAAATAAACATTGAATGCATTTGAAGAAACGGATCATTGATGAAACCGATTAAAGTTGAATTTTAGGATGAGGAGAGCAAAAAATGTGGCAAAAAAAATGATATACAAAATTTCTTTCCAAAGCAGTCAGTATCAGCACTAGGTGAGGAAGGTCATCTTATAGATAAAATTTAGTTGGTAGAACTCAAGGACACAGTTGTACCAACTAAAAAAGAGATCATGTTCAAGTAAGGTAGTAAAACAACTACCATGCACACATCCTCCTTAAAAAGTGCCCTTAATCCACCCCTAATATGAAACCAATGTCTTCAACAGTGGCAAACTGCACTACTTTATGACTGAGATTTTGCAAATTTGGTTATATTTCCTTCATCATCATTTACCAGAAATAGAAGATTTAAATTATGAACTAGTATATAACCTTCATTCCAACAATGTGATACAACACCTTTCACTTTCAACCATCATATCACTCAAAAGTCTTATTCCAAACATTTCAAACAACTAAAAAATGCTAGTCAACAGCCAACCAATATTTATTCGTCTTTGTAGAGTATTATTTCGTGATTAAGTACTTAAAAAAATATTTTTTTTACATTTCGAAAGCTACCGCTACGCGGAGGCAATAAACCCTAGGGTCAAAATTTGAGAATGCAATGAAAGGGAACATAATAACATATATACAGATCTTTTGGTATCCTAGACATCTATTTTTTACATCCCTTAATTTCCATCAGAATTCTGCTCTAAATATCAAAATTTTACTCAAAATTTTCTCATCCACAAATGAGTTTAGCAAAAAAAAGAGATGAACAGGTCTATATAGTAATGAATTATAGTTTAGCCAAAAAAAAAAAAAAAAAAAAGAGAGATGAACAAAGCTCTATAGCAATGAATAATATATACTGAACAACAGGTTACTGTAAATCCAATTCTCTTACTCTCATACCAATCTTCTGCACTGTTCCTTCAGTGGCTATATGAACATTCTTTTTGTTCTTAAAACTAATGACAGTACCACCATTTCCTACACTTCTTCTCAAATAAAAATTAAATCTTTAGCTCTTTTACATACACCTTTCTAATAATCAAGACAATCAAACTTTGGGATACATATATCCGTTAGCCAATATTAAATATATTGTTGAAGTTACTCTCTCACAAGGAGAAAACAACAATGTATTAGAAATTTGAGGTTGAGGAAACAACAAATTTCAGGGAACGAAAAATACAAACCCTAACCTGAGGAGACACGACAGACGACGGGCGAGGTCGATAGGCGATGATATCAGATGACAGATGGCGTTCAAAGATGGTCGACCGCAATCGACGTTCAAAGATGTTCGATGGCCAGCCGCATTTGACGTTTGGAGTGGTTGAGGGTGCTCGAAGATGGGCGTTTTCGGAGAGGATGAGAATTTGAGAAAGCCGTGAGTGAGGTCTTGAGATTTTGGGGAAAAACTTTTTTTATTAAGGTTTATTTTAATAAATTTGATTAAAAATATAATTATTTAATATTTTACCTTTTATGACAACAAATAACTGTCACAAAAATGAAGAATTCGAAAACAACATTTTTCTTGTAAAAAAAATGCGATTTTTAGATTTTGCTGACAGTTTTTCTTCACTCCTTTTAATTTGGGTTGCAAATAGCTATCATAGAAGATGGTTTTTCTTGTAGTGACAGTGATAGAAGTCTATCAGTTTGGTCATTAGATTTGACAAAGTGATAAAAGTCTATTAGTTTCTATCATTAATAGAATCCAAAATTTTGTTATAACTTATAAATATTTTAATTTATTTTGTTATTTTAAAAATGCCTCAAAATACAAGTAAATAAAAGAAAAATCTATATGCTATTTAATCTAAAATCAGAAAGGGCTATGAAAAAATATAAAATAACTCTAAGCTCGCTTAATAAAGAAATAAAAAAAATACCATCTCTAAATCATGTTTGAAAGAAAATTCTCAATCATGTTAAAACAATAAAAATAGAAAATCTATAATACCTAAATCTAAAATCTTAAAGGGGATAAGATTTTTAAAAAAATTCTAAATCAAGTTAATGGAAAAAATGATAAATAAAAAATAAAACACGCTGTGATCTATAATTTATAAAAAAGAAAAAAGAAAAAAAAAACAAGTTTTATCAATAATAAACGTTAAAATGAAAAAAAAAATCATATTTTATCTATATAATTAATATCTAAAAATCTACTATTTACATGAAATAATATATATATATATATATATATATATTAAAAAACTATATCTTTATCTCTACTGTATTAGAAGAGAGACTAAGGGGTGAGGGATCTTTTTGCTTCTCTTTGCCCCTTTTTTTTTTATTTTTTTATTTAATATCCAATTTATCCTTGCACTCGCACCTCATGGCAAAATTCTAACAAGTTAGTCTCTCTTCATTGTTTCTTAGGTTTGTTGAGTTCAATTGCTTTGTTATTCTAATTATATATGCAAATTAGAGCTTTTGGTCACGTAAAATTAATTTAAGTGCATATATATATATATATAGTTCATTTCCTTCCAATCACGTTATGAACAAGATAGGAAGATGGAGATATGGAGAGGGGAGATGCAAGGAGAAATTATTATATTAGATTTTTCTCTTTTAGAACCTTATTTATATTTATTATTATATTCATGTAATTGTTGTTGAGAGAATAAATGTAATTTATGGTTAACATAATAATAGGTTTTTTTAAAATATAATAAACGGATAAAATATTTATACTGTATGGAACAATTTCGAAAAAGGAAAAAGCTCACATGCCCACAATGAAAAGTACCAAAAATTCTTTCGTCAGCACGTGATTAATTAGCTACTTGCACGATGGTAATATATTTGGTACACGATCGTGTATCAAGATCATTTACATTTGGTTACCTAAATGCAAGATTCTTTAGTACACCATCGTTTAGATTTGGCTATTGTTTGGTACACAATCGTTTACATATTTGATCATTTAGACTTGGTTCCAAAGCTAAACAGTTTTTGTTCAAGATTCTTTGGTACACGATTGTTTAGATTTGGCTATACGATTGTTTAGATTTGGGTAGGTGATAATTTAGATTTGGGTAGCCAAATCTAAACTTTTTTTCAAGATTCTTTTCTACATGATCGTTTAGATTTCAAACGATTTTTTTTTAAGACCTTTTATATTTGTTAGATTTGGATATGTAACTGTAACGACCCAATTCTACTGAGTTGAAGTCATTACTAGTAAAACAAATAAAAAGTTTTTATTTAAAATAAAAGAAAATAGTAAGTTTTAAAAGAACGCTTCAAATATTACTTCATAAAATATAAGTAAAGTATGTAAAGAAAATAATGATTAAAACATTAGTTCGGGCTCTCTTTAAAATAAAAAGAAATATCTAAAAGTAAACATGAATTCTGAAATAAATTTTTGAAAATTAAATACTGATGAAAACATAAATAAAATGCGAAAGAAGACTTAAACGGTTCCCTATGGCGAGCTACAGTCACTTCTTGTTGTTCACAAGCTTGCCTCTACCTCTACCTTAGCCTGTAAAATTAAACATAGAAACGGGTGAGTATAAATTTATATTCAATAAGGGACCCACTAAGTGTCTTTTAAATTTCTGTTAGAGTCCTGTAAGAAGGTACTGTTTAACTATCGTGCTCCTGAAGGCACGCTATCCAGTGATCTCCTAAGGATACATTTGGGCTCTCAGTAACTCCGAAGGAAATACCTTAAAGGATAGTCGAGCTGTAAGTGATCCCGTCGAATCACACATAAAACTGGACACACAGGTATAAATAGATGGTGATCTCGTGGGACACCCATATGGTACGACTCTAACAGTAAATCTAACAGAACATCATAGCCTATATAAATATATTATAACATAAATGTCGTAGCTCAGTCAAACATAACTCAATCATATCCTGTTTAATCATAACATGCCTCAATTACAATCTATCACAGTCATAACATCTCAATCATACATGTCTCTCTTAACTACAGTAATGCATGATACAGAATATGCATGCAGCTTTAATGTGAGGATCCAATATGAAAATTCCTTACCTGGAGATTAGTAAAACCAAACTATTCCAGTTTTCCAACAGGCAAATCATAAACAGTATTGAAAACCCAATAACTAACCAATAATTGTAAAAGTTTGCTATGGACTAAAAATTCCTCTCAATTTACTTACCTAGAGTTGGGGTTGAATTCCAATTATTCAACCTTGGGTGGATAATTTCCACACTTTGAATCCTTCAAAATAGCTAACTAAACCTTCAAAGCAAACAAATAACCCAACTTAAATCCAATCCTACTAGACATTTAGTTAAGGACCAAAGAACAATCATTTGGGCGTGCCAAACCCAACACAACTCACCCAAATGGCTCAAATAGGTTGCAAGAAAGGCTAAAACTAAAGGTGCCCCGACTAGAAGAGGCTTCGGTGCGTGTGCGGCTTGGTGGAGGAGCTTCGATTGGGACGTGCAGCTCGACTAAGGATCGACTCGGTGAAGATGGTAGCGGCTCGAATCTGAAACGCGGCTAACACATGCGACTTGAAACGAAGGATGGCTTGGATCGAAACGGTCGGCTATGTGGCCTACGCGTGGCTATCGAGGCTGGAACGGTCGATGTCGTGAGCTTCCATACGATGAGGGACGACAAACAGGTGAAGGAGAATCGAATGGAAGAGAAGAGCTTCGACTTCGGCTTCAGCTTTGCTGCGACGGACGAAGAGATGCAACACGATGGAGATTGAAACGTCCAGCTTTACTGTGATAAAGGGATGAAGTGGTGCTTTGGTAGTCGTCGACGGTGGTAGGAGGGTGAGGAGCGGCGTGTAGGGTTTGTGAGTGAAGAAGAATGAGAAAGAAGATGATGAATAGTATTTCACGCTTCACGAGACCCTCTAATTAATATATATTAATAATACTATTATTATATCTTTTTCCTTAATTTAATTCCTTCTCCTTTTTACCTTCTCAAAAACAAAATCTAATATCTTATCTCTCCTCATTGATTATAATCCATCAAATCACCTCTTTCCATTTTTTTTTCCAAAAACCAAACATAAATTTTAATAAATATATTATACTTAATATAATTATTTCTCTTTCATAAATTAATAAAACAACTAACAAATACCCTTATATAATTATATTATCTTAATATAATTATTTCCATTCCAAAGTCCAATTCATTAACCATAAATAAAATTATTCATAACCCAAACAAATCCACCAAAATAAATTACCAAACATCCAAATTTCAATATTTAATTAATTCTAATTTTCACAAAACAACTAATCGTCAACAAATATCAAATATAACACCCAATAATTCCAATAAAATTAACTAAATCCAAGAAAAATTTACCTAAATTTTTGGGATGTTATAATATTCCCTTCTTCGAGAAACTTTTGTCCTCGAAAGTTATAATTCTTGAACAATTTGAGATAACGGCTTTCATGTCATAAATAACAACATTCCCCATCAAAATTTTAAAATCTTACTAAAAAAGATATACCCATGCACATATATTTTATTAATCGAACACATTACGCCAAATAATTTCCATAACTTTACTTTAACCTCATATCAAATAATTAGCTCAAATTTTCAACGAACACCACAAATCCAAATCTTCTAATTAATTAAATATTCATCCAACAAATATCTAATTAATTCTATTGTCCATAAAACAAATAATTCTCCTAATGTGAAATCAAACAACTATTAACAAACTAAATTTAAATAAGCAAAACTAGTGCACGATGTCCAACGTTGAAGCGTATTTGTCATTTTTGTGCAAGCTTGTCGGCCCCCTACCGATTAGTGGCAACAACACCTTGAGGGAAATTGTTAGCTAAGTGCCCTTCTTGGTTGCATTTAAAACAAACCCTCTTAACTGACATGCAACGACCTGAATGATGCTTTCCAAATGTACGACAAGTAGGCAATCTCCTCGTGATACCTCTTGTTTTAGTGATCTTCTGTTGGTGACGACGGAAGGTGCCACATGAATTCGAATCTCTAGAGGTAATGTCAGCAGGCTGCTGCTCAGCCTTCCTCTTTTATCCTAAAGTTGGTCATTTCTCTATAGCCTCGATCAACTCCGACCTCTCATACAAGCTCGAATCTACTGCCATGCGTAGTGCATCAGCCTGGGTAGTCTATCTAAGGACTTGAATGAAACCCTGGATCTTTGACTTAAGACCTCTAACGAACTTGTCGGCTCTCTCAGCCTCGGTCTCACAACTCAGATGCAAATCGAGATAACGCGTCGAATTCCTGATCATACTCCTTCACGGTCAGTCTTGCTCTAGCTTTAGGAACTCCTGACAGTTGGCCTCTTTCACTGTTGTGGATAAGAATTTGGCATAAAAGTTCTCCTTGAACTGCTCACAGATGATCTGACTGATATCTCTACCCAACATCCTCTCTGTGGACTCCCACCAACCTCTGCCTCTGTCCGTCAATAAATCACAACGCACTGAACTTTTTGGTCGTTGAGACATTCCATGTAGCAAAAGATAGTCACCATTGCACTCAAACACATTTGCGCTTTGGTGGGGTCTGCTAAGGACCCATCTAAAGTCTAAGGGTTATACTTCCTAAAGTCCCTCAAGTGCTTGGCTTCTACTGAAAGCATATTGTGTAGGTTTTGGTACACGATCTTGAATAACCAACAAACAGTTTGAAAAAAATAAAAGAAAAATATATTTTTTATATTTGGAATAAATTGAATAACCGTTTGAAAAAAATATATATGTTAGTGCACTTTTTTTCTCTTTTATTACTCTAAGATAAAATTTTTTTTTTCCTATTTTAATTATTTCCAATCATGCTTTCTTTATTCTTTACGCTTTGTGAATTAAAGATAAGAGCATAAACGTTTTTTTTTTAAAAAAAATCCCCTAATAAATAACGCACTTTTTCCCCTTTAAACAGGAAGGTTCGTTTTAAAAATTATATACTTTTTTTTTTTACTGTTTCTCTCCCCTGCCTCACAACAATTGAAATACTCTCAAAGAATTACTTCATTAAATAATAATCAATATATGTTATTATGTTACTTTTACATCAAATTTTATTCGCATCATATTTTAATTTTATTAATCCATATATTTTCTTTAAAAAGTGTCTAAAACATATTTCATGTCTATTATAAATAAGCTTGAAATAGAAACATTTACATTTCTTACACTACTTTTAAACTTCATTTTATGTCAAATATTTAGTAATTAAACTCAATGAAAGTTGAATCAAACTTTTGTATTAAAAAACAATTAACTATTTGGGGTTTAAAGAGTTTTAGGATTACTTCTTGAAAAGTTGGAGTATGAAATGTCCATAATATCCTTACATGAATCTCTTTTTTTCTATAAAAGAAAACGTGAAACATGCTCTCCCACATTTTCTCTTTTATCTTTCTCTATCTTATATTCTCCCGCGCTGTCTTGCAATTTAATTAAAATTTTGTAGCCATTCTAGAATAAACTCTTTTGTTGTTGTTCTAGTAAGCATGTATGTTTTTTTATTACTACATATAGTTTTTTTTTTTGCTTTTGCTTTCCTTTGTTCTTATCTTGGTAAAACATAAATCGAGACCATTTGGAGAAAGGGTTGGGTTAGCGGAGGATAGGATTATGATAAACCTTGAGTTATTATAAGATATGTATGGAGGAAGTCTTATGATAAGATGTGTTTGAGGGAAGTATTATGTAGGTAGTATTATTAAATTTATTTTTTAAATTCGTATTCTAAATCCAATACGTGAATTTCGTATATTTAATTTACCAAATCGTCTTAGTTTTTGTAAAACATTTACAATAATTTCTTTAAATACGACGTGGATTTTCAACATTTTTTACATAATTGTTACGTGCAAATAAATGATTAAGTTTTTTAAAAAATTCATATTCTAACTCCAACACACAAAATTCGTATATTTAGTATACCAAATCGTCCTAATTTTTATCAAACAATTTGCAGTAATTTCTTTAAATATGATGTCCATTTTCAACATTTTTTAAGTAATCTTTACGTTTGAATAAATTTATTTTTGTGAATCTGACACGTAACCCGTCAACATGTAATACGTGCAATAACAATTGTTTTATATGAATTACTGGAAACATAATTTCATTCAAACCAAACAATATTGTTGAGCAAAATAGTTTCTTGCAAAGGAGTTATAAACTGAAGTCAAATACACGAAACATAAATTAGGAGCACAAAAATACGGGTCAAGCGGTGAAATTGGACAAAGAGTAACGGGTTATCTTGTAGAATGACCGTGTAGTAGTCCATCTTTATATCCTCGAGTAAGTCCAAGAAGGCTTTCATGTCGGCAAAGTTGCCTGCCATTATCTACATATAGCGCCCTGTCCAATCTACTCAGGTCAGAGATAACTTGCAACTATCTAATGGCTTCCTGTCAGGTTACGACTTCATCCTGAATAGCTAACTTCGGCCAGTCCACAATGGCCTCAGCTGGTCATCACACATTTCATGACATCCACAGTCTTCACATTCGACGCTCCTCAATAACTCTTCGATCCGCTTGAACCTGACCTACAGTCACTTGATCGACTAGGTTATGTGCACATCATGTCCTCGGGCGATATGTTTAGTCCCTGTTTGTACATAGTAGGGAATTAATATTGATTCCATCTTTCGATGGAAATCCTTGGTACCCGCTTGACACATTAGACCTGATATTGATGAATGTCTCTGCATGTGCCCTCGGATGGGTTTCATTAAGACTCAGTATGTGAAGTGTGTCGAATTTATTTTTGGTCTAGGCGATACGTCAATGAGCATGTTCATATCATACAAGTAGCTCACTTTGTCTCTCTGTATCGCATGGTTGATTCTATGCGACAAGTCATTGGTTATAACATAACATACGAGATCCTCATTGTGTACCTCTCCATCGCATAATAGTTAAGTCCTTATTGAGTACAAGTTTTTCTACTACTTTTCCAAGTGCAAGCGAAACAGTAGGTTTACCTGGATGATCCAGGGTGGAACACAAGAAATTGACTCAAGATATTAGTTCTAAGATTTACTTATCATCTAGGTGGTATAACATAATTAAAGAATAACAAATATAAAGAATGCAA
This sequence comes from Cucumis variabilis, assembly GCA_037974545.1. Classification (NCBI taxonomy): domain Eukaryota; kingdom Viridiplantae; phylum Streptophyta; class Magnoliopsida; order Cucurbitales; family Cucurbitaceae; genus Cucumis; species Cucumis variabilis. Next base: position 4,101,943 of record JBBPDI010000005.1, read on the forward strand.
GAGTAAACTAAACTACTTATCTAAGCCTAGAGAATCTACAAAGATGAGATGAGATGACAGAATGGGAATGCAAACTAATTTATATGCGAGACAGAGTGAATGAATGTCTATGCATTATAATGTGATTAAGCAATACGACAACTTTAATGCAATATAACTTACTCAACCAACTTATGATTAAGGCATGCTTCTCTCAGAGTCATTAAATGCCACACATAGTCACCTTGTGGGATCCATATGACTAAGTGTGATTAGGTGAGGTATATCTAGAAGAGTTCACTTATGAGTCGTATAGAACTTCGTAATTAAGGACAACAACATCTCGGCGCCTAGTGTGCACATTTGTTCCCCTTTCAGAATACAAGTGATGGAAGTTATCTCGTAAAGAAAGAGAAAACTCTTCCTTGTTCACGTTAGCCATGTCCTTGCTACTTACCCTCTCGAGTAGTTGACGGCCTACGCTGGCCAAGCAATGAAAATAGCTTAACTAACATTATAAGCTGCACTTCTTATCAAGAACTTATCACAAACCTAAACTATAAACAACACATTGATTGATGAAAAGTAAATAAATGATGGATTGAAAAGATATAAACATGTAATGTATAACACAAAATATAGGCTTTTGGCCATTGTACAATATGAACAATATATATTATAAATGAATACAAAAATGGGAAGAAAAGAAAATGAAAAAGATTTCAAGTTATTGAAAATTGAAAATGAACTTCTCTCCATTCAAACTCTAAGCTCTTGCATTACAATCTAGTAGGAGAAGAAGAAGATAATCCTTACACATGGCGGGAAGGTTACCCTTTTCTGCCTCTTTCTTTCTTTAGGGTTTAGCCCATTCATGCCGCCTCTCTTTGGTGAAGAATGAGGCTTTATATAGTCAGCTTTTGACGAAAAAACTTCTATTCTTCTAAACATGGCAGCGTTGTACACCTGAAAGCTGTCTGTGGCATGTCACATCATCTTCAACTACCATTCTTGTTGTCTATCAAACTGCTTCTCATGTTGTGATTTGGTCTTTTTGCCTATTCTTCTAGCGAGAGACTCTGTGATTTGCTAACTTCTTCTCTTATTCATAAACTTGCGTTTAAATACTTATGAATTTACAATATAAACAATGCGTTTTGACATTCTTCTTTGGGTTTGGCCTCAATATTCTATATAAGAGGCTATAATAACATGTATTTCTACATGTTATCACACCTCCAAATTTAGAATAATGCTTTTCCTTAAGCATCACTCTGTATCATGCTTGTCCCCAAGCATAATTCCTCATCAAAGACTCACATTCCTCCTTCCGCTTCTAAACTTCTCAAAACAAGATCAAGTTTTATTTGTTATTCAAGGTTTACTCTTATCGCGTACTTTTCATTATGAAAATATTTCTAAGTTCAAAACGAGGCAAGCTTGATACTTACAATACTCTTTTTCACTCCCTACAAGAAATCTTATTTTCAAAATAAAAAATGGCTAAAATTTTCGAAGAGTTTTGAATACTTGTATTCGGTGAAAAATGATTTTATTTCATTATGTACTTGTAGTTTGGCGTTGAGTGAAAAATCATAGGCACTCTATGAGTTCATTTCTCTCCTCAACTGTAACTCTTATCGCCTTTTAATACTAAACTCACTAATTTTTAACTTTTGAAGTTATGCTTCTTACTTTTGCGAGGAGGCAACACAGGAGTTGTTATTTTGATTGAATCAATGAATACAATTTTTTTTAAATTTCACTTTTTGGCTTAGTTTTAACTTTTGCCAAAATATCTTGTTTTTAAACGCCTTAAGAGGATTTTGAAAAAGTTTCAAAAGCTTTAGCACGAACCTCGCTCATTGCTAAATACGAATAGTAAGATAATTCACAGAAAAGTCTTACAAAAGAAGATTGAGGTAAAGCTTGTTCGCCTAATAAACTATAGAAATATTTCTTAAGCGAGGTTCTTTAATAAGTTAAATGCCTAAATAATAAATTGAACTCTATTTTGCATAGTTTACTTCACTGAAGTTATCATTGAACTCTATTTTGCATAGTTTACTTCACTGAAGTTATCATTGAGATGCAAGAAAAAATTAAAGTGCTAAAATGTGAGGAGCTAAACTTGTGACAAGAAAAACTAAACGCACAAGAATTATGTCAAAAGTTTTTCTTGTATTGAAAATATCATAACTATAAGGAAATATATATTACATAAGCCATAAATTAAAATTTACAAAAGATAAAGACCAAAAATATATAGCAACCCCAAGTTTACTGCTGATGCAGCGGTTGAGAGGATTATGGCTTGCCTCGTACTGCAGAGTCATTTTGCATGAGTGGCATTGATATTTCTTGAGGAGCCTCGGGCACTGAATGATGTTGCAGATCGCTGCGTGAAAATATCTCAAATGTTTCTCTGAACTGAACATCATTCCACCTAGCGGACTGTTCTATCTTCCTTATAATTACTTGATTTTGTGCTCTAAGCTCCACATTCTGCGATATAAATTCTTGGTTCTGTGTTTGGAGCTCTTGTACTTTGGCTTGAATACCTTCGATTTGTGCTAGGTGATGGGCATTTACGTTGATAACTTTTAATTCCAAATCGCATAGTTGTTTCTTACTTCACAAATGCATCTAATGTAAGTTGCTCTAGCATTTTGTTACATCTTCAAATCCATGCTTCATGGGTTGACAAAATTGTTCATCAATGAATTTGAAGGTGTAATTCGCATTAACTTCTTCTTTCGCTGCCTTTTCTTTGTCTTTTCACGAAGGCTCAATAATTTTTCTTGGTGGCGTGGGGAGATTTGTCTCGCGATAAACCTCAGGATTGGTTTCTTTTTCCCTTTGTAGTAGGTCATCAACAACCTCCTTTATAGACTTCCTTCTTTCTAGGGAAAACTCAGATATGCTTGCCCCATCCTCTAGATCAATGAAAGTGTTTGGGTCAGAGAAAGAATCATGAAATTCGTTCTGGTTTGAGCCGTCAAAATTTAGGGATTTGGGTTAGCTAGTTGGATTGAATTTCACGAAGGCGAGAGAATTATCAGGTTCTCGCCTTGGAGAGAATAAGTTAATTTGGATTTTGGGAAGGGTTGGAAATTTTGATTTGATGGGTCTGGATTTTTGGGTCTGCAAGGGTGAACTTGATGTTTTAGACTTGGATAGAGAGAGTGGTGGAGTGTGGATGATTTTTGCTTTAGATTTGGGAGATTTAGATTTGGCGAGTGAGTTGGTTTAAGTGGTGGTAAGGGGTTTAATGGAAGCTAGAGGCATTGGTTCCTTAGAGTCCTTGGCCTTTGAGACTTTCTTTTTATTTGAGCTTGAGGCCTCATCCTCGCTTCGCCTTTTTCGCTTAAGTGGAATTTCTTTATCTTCAACTTCAACTTCCTCTTCTTTTTATTTTGCCTCCAATTTGCGATCAGCCTTTTATCTTGCTTCATCTCTAGTCTTTTATATTTTTGGTTGTCGCTTTGTTTTTCTGGAGTGCTATGATGCAGTCTAGGTTAGTTGTGTTGCACATTCTGTCTATAATGCATGCAATTTGTGGAGACTATTCTAACTTAGGGCATGCCTTGTAACAAAGCCTTTAAATTAGATGCGAGAACTCACAGATGTTGCAACCCAGCTTTTATATGCTCGCAAATGATTTCATCCATGTCCACGGGTATCTACCCCAGAATGCAGTAGAGAAGCATTATTCTCTCAAGCGAAATAGTACTGTCGTGGCGCGTGGGCATCATCTTCTTTTTCACAAACATCAACCAGACGCTTGTCGTCATCTTCAAATTATGCGGAATGAACTGATACTTTCCATTAGTGGTTACATCCTACTTTTCCCTGGACCAGGCTACTTTCTCCAATGCATCTTGCATATCACGGGTTGTTGGTTTCTTGAAGATTGGTTCCCTACCACAGTTTTGTATAATTTTTACAATGCATTGGTTACCTCTGATCTACAATTCAATTTTCCCCTTTACAATGGCGTAATGATTCTCCATGTTGAACTTGCCATTGTAAAGTAAAATTTTTCCACTTCGGGTTTGATCACATTCCTCCCTCTGAAAAACTCTTGCCACCCTAATGATGATGGATGAAGCGAGAAATGGTGGTAGTTGCCCTTCAAATGGGAAGAAGCCCTTTTTCACCATGAATTGCTTACTTGAGTCCTTAGAAAGGACATCTTCCCTTTGAACTTCTAGGCTCTCCTCTTCTCGCTGAGCTTTTTCTTTCTTTACCCGCCTTTTGGCGTCTTGACTTTCTCATGCCCTTTTCTTCCTTGATTATCTTTCTGCAACCTCGTCTTCTAAAGGACTTAATTCCTTCAACTTCTTCTGAAGCCTTCGTAGAAAATCTTCATTAGAATTTACTTTACCCTTGCTCTTCTCTGTAGAGAGAGCCAACTTTTTGGTTTTGCTGAGGAGCTCTTCCTGTTCCCTCAACGTTTTTTCTCTTTTTTCTTCCGCCAAGGCCTTAACGCCTTAGGCTGGAACCTTGATCTTTAATAGTTTTGATTTTACTATTTCTTTCTTTTTCTGGGTTTTTGTCACAAATCTCTCAAATTTTGCTTCAGCGATGGGTGAGGAGGATTCTTTTTCGCCTTCTCCTTATATTTCTTCTTCTGTCTCCTCACCTTCGTTTTCCTCTTCTGCTTCTTTCTTTCTCTTCCTTTCTTTTTATTCTTCTTTTTCGCTTCTCTCTCTCCTCCTTCTTTAACCGTTCTTTCCTAGCCTTTTCCTATCTTCTTTTTGCTTCTTCTCTCTTTTTTTCTCTTCTTATTTTCTCTTCAAGGAACAACTTAAGCATGATTTCAATGTTTTCGATGGTCATGGTGAAGGGATAAAAGCCCTATGACAGCGAAAGAATTTAAAGAACCGTTACTCAAATTAATTTGAAAATCTTAAAATACCAATACATTTGCAAAATTTTAGAATCAAAATTCTAAATAAAAACTAAGCATGCTTTTAAATTAAAAGATACAGAGAACTTACTTTCGATGACGTATCTAAATTTACAAATTACCGAAATGGGGACACCACCCGTCGGAGACCTTCCTATCCTCTCATATGAGATTGGTTTGTGGGAACAAATTGAGATGGAAAAAGGTTAAGATATTTGAGAGAAATCCTTTCTTTTTGCAGACTTTTTTCTTAATGAATTTGGTTAAAAAAAACTGTTTTCTTCTAGATATTTATAACTCTCTTCCCTTCTTGGATGAGGATTAGGAGTAGAAGAGAATCATGACATTCTTTTATCAAATCAACCAATTAATTAACATTGAATCAATTAGTTAATAATTAATTAAATCGTATTTAATTAATATTTCATTCAAATCTTATTTAAATGAATATCTCTCCAATATTTTATAGATTTATACTAATATAATTAATTAAATTATATTTAATTAATATCTCATTCAAATCTTATTTGAATGAATATCTTTCCAATATCTTATATATTTATATTAATATAATTAATTAAATCCTATTTAATTAATATTTCATTCAAATCTTATTTGACTGAATATCTCTATAATACCTTAAAGATTTAATTAACTTAAATTTAATTAAATAAAATTGTACTATTAATTAATTCTCCAATTAATTAATAGCTAAATTAAATATCTTATATTTAACTTAACTTAGATTTGAATCATATTCAAATATAAGTTTCTCTCATAACCAATAATTTTAATATGAATTCAATTCACATTAAATTAATATTTGAACTCATTCAAATGTTTTATCTCTCATAAATTAATTTTGAATCATATCCAAAATAAAATTTATATAATAAAGTTTCACAAACTTTATATTATAATGTATCACTATACATTAAACTAATTCTCAAAGTAATTTTGAATATTTTAAATTACAACCAATATAAATAAATCTTATTACCCTTTCTGAGCTAGGAAGGAGACCTAATGGACCTACTTATCAGAAGCTACAACGATCTGAGATAATTGGCTAAACTCATTAACCACATTAATCAATATTCGTTAACTGTGTGTACACTCTACTAAAGACTCACAGCTGAACTCTTCTCACTGTAGATATATTTCTGTGTCCATGGATATAGACCAATAACAGTAAGTTAGTCCTTCACTAGTGTTCGTAACACCAGTTGGGTCAATTTACCGTTTTACCCTTAGGTTACCTCTAATGCTTAATTACCAGTGCTCCTCTAATGAACAACCTGTTTATGATTCTACCAATAAACAGAAACCCCTCTCATGCCATAGAGAGGGTAAGGACCATTTGTTCAAGACCTAAAGACACAATTTAAGGGAACACTCATCTACTTACCCTAAAGTAAGGAAGGAGTAAATTCCATCTTGTGTAATTATGTTCCCAGCTCCTCACTCGGTCTTGTCTCCAAAATGATAAGCTTATTGAGTAGATGATCTGGCCACTCTCACTCGTACAAATCAAAGGACAATCCCTCGCGAATAGGAGTTCATAACACACTCAGTATTAAGACTAAGTTACCTAGGTCATCCTAGTGAAATAGAAACCTAACCAGTTAATGGAGTTACATCTAGTGGTTACTATTTTGCAGTTCGGTCTTATGAAAACTCATTGCATAGGATACCCTCACTCGCATGTCAACTACACGAACGTATTGGATCATTGCATTTGTATCAAATACAAAGTGAGCCATATTCATAATGTTACATGGATAAGGTATCCAGCCTTATCCCTATACTATAGATCGTTTAAGCTGATCTGGAACATTGATCCGTGTCTGTCTCCACATACTGTTCAAGACTCATTAAACAGCTTAGGATGTTAGTTTATTGGATTTGGGTTATTAAGATAAAACCAATATTTTAATCAATAACAATTATTACAATAATAACACTTTATTATTAACGGTCAATAGATTATATTTACAATCTATGAGTTCTTCTAATGTCATTAGTAACTGACGTTGGGAGACTGTGACGATCATTAGTATTGTGATAAGTTCTGCTAAATCCATTTCAAGCTACGGAAAGGAGAACCTGTTCAAGTACTTGGACCATTAGATAGTGCGAGCAAATTGTGAAAGGAGCATAAGTCTTATATTGTTCTAAATAGATTTTAAAAGAAGAGCAGTGTCTAAAGCATAATGTAGTCGAAACTAGCATATGTGCATTCGAGAGACGGTGCATTAGACGAGTGAGGGAATAAGGAGATGAGAGAATATGTAAGACTAGGATAGGGTAAAAAGATAGAGTGACTAAGGGAAGTGGCAAAATAAAACAAACACGCCTAATGGTTAATCTTTCTCAAGCTTCCACTTCAGCATCACCATGGTCTAGAAACTCAACATCACCTGAGAAACATGGTAACGGTCAATACAAAACAATACTAGCTAGTAGTTTATACAGTCATACCTAAACAAGCATCAAATCTGTGAAACTCCAAACTTTTTAAGAGCATTGGAATTTGCTAAGACTTGGTAAAGATAAGAAAATGTATTTAAGATAAATAAATGGCTAAGTATCAAATTGAAGTGTTTAGAGGTTTGTTATTGGTAACCAAAATGTATAAAGAGATTATTTTAAGGTTGGTTAGGTGTTTTGAGGAGGCCTAGGGCATAAGATTTGTGTTAGATCCTCTAACGAGGTTACCTTGGGCGAGAAGAGAGCATGCTAGGCAGCAAGAGAGGAAAAGTTAGAGGTTATCTTGTGTTTTTATGTATGGTCGAGAAAATCAAGTAAAACCTCTAAGCATGGGCGTTTGGCTGAAAGCTAGGTGAGAAAGATACCTTGAGTGGTTATCTATGTGTTATGCTTGGCGAGAAAGAATCCTCAGAGGCTAGGCGAGGAAGGCATGACAATGCGTTTGGAGGTTTGCGACAAGGCAATAGAGGTTAGTTTGGCTTGGTGTTTTGGTTTGTTCTTGAGACTCAGCATTTTGGTTAAGCGAGATGATGAAGAGGTGGAGTCGATCAAGTGGATTCCAGGTGTCATGTGCATGCATGAGTTAAATTTCGGCTGAAGGAGGTGTCAATAAAGTTTCATGTAGGCTTTAGTACAAATAGATCATTTGAGATGAAGATTTCTTCTAAACCACTCGTGCGTTTTGGCTGCAACTAGTCTTAAAAGATCACAAATTAAGTCTTTTTTTTGAATTGGGGCCGCTTGATGAATTTGAGAAAAGAAAGTGTGAGTTTGAGTTGAAACGAGTGAGGAATGTTAGAATTCGAGTGATTTTGAGCAAGGTAGACTTCCAGAAGGCTGTAGAGTTCATCCGTTGGAATCTGAAACTGAAATTTTAAAACAACTTTGTAGAATGAAATATTTTCATTTGAGTCATAGATTTTAAGATATGAAGCTCTAAACTAGAAGTAAGGTTATGGTTGAATTTGAGTTTCTAGACAGATGAGGTTATTGGTCGAGTATCAGAGGTTTTTTAAGCGAGTTGTGCATGAGTGTTGTGTTAAAAGAGGTTAGCATGGCATTTTGGGCTGTCGTTAGATGCATAAGACGCGCAAGGACATGCATGGTCAAGGGAACACGATACAAGCCTGCGCGCTTGAAGGTTATACGAGATATGTTGGGCATACGCGAGATGATCGGACGAGATGCAAGATGCATGAGGCATCCTCAAGCCGAGGCTTCTTGTGAGGTTAGCACGCGGTCGGCCTGCCAGGCCATGCACACGAGTGCAGCCTTTGTCGCCTACCCGATGTGCATCAGCCTTGGTTAATGGATGTTTATGGGTTGTTTTTGATATTTTGGGAAATTTTAAGTAAAGTTTTGATGTTTTTAGGATAAAAGGGAATTAATTGGAGTTATTTCTCATTATTTCAGGACAAGAAGAAATCGGACAAGCTTTTCGACCAAGGGTTTGAACTACATTGTGTGAGTGATAATATGAGTTTAAAGTTGATTTCTAAATTTGATTTTTCATCAAATGTTTTAAGCATATCTTGATTAAATGTTGAGTTTACTTTACGAATCTACATGTACGTTTTAGAAAGTATTAAAGTATGTTATTTAGAGATCATTTCAAAGTATATAATATATTTATGCTAAAGCTTATTGTTTGCAAAGCCATGATTTACTAACATTAAATTGAGTTCTGAAATAGATGTTTTATTTCGATAGAAAATTGTTTAAAAGCATGAGTTTAAATGGAATGGTTTTAAAGAGAAAACCATGGGACTCTATATACCAAGTTTTCGATGGTCAATGTGTACAGTTAGGGGTATAAAGCTATGCTGACCACTTGGCTACTACCACCGAGTCCAGACAGGAAAGTAAGACTAAAGGTGCTCTACTATCTTGACCGAGTTTATTATGTAATAGCATGACCAAAGATACTCTGCTAGTTTGATTGAGGTTTGGTAGGATAGTAAGACTGAAGGGACTCTGCTATCTTGACTAAGTTTTCCTGGGTATAGAGTAAACATAGATAAAATAGTATTTAAAAACATAGACAATGTTCAATTTAAAGAAATGTTTAAGATTATATGTTTATGTATAGTTTATGAATGGTTTATGAAAAGATTAAATTGTATTTTTTTTAAAGTATGTTTTACAAAATCATCACTCATTGGGCTTTATAGCTCACCCTTTTCCAAATGTTTTTCCACTTTTCAGATACCAATTGTGACTCACTGCATGCTGAACATACTACTGCCAGACCAAGTAAATTTTCAGATATAAAAGAATACGTTAATAATAAAAGTATCATTGTGTTGTATTAAGAGTTTACATTTCCATATTTTATACATTTATAAAAGGTATTTCAAATGGGTTATACTAAAATTTTAAGTATTTCAAGTTAAAAAGACTTTTAATGTTGAATGTTGAATGTTTTCAAGTCATGTGTTAGTTGAGGTTGTTCCAAAGGTGAATGGTTTCCGCTAGCTTTACATCTTATCTTAGGACAAGCAAGCAAGTGCCTGGGGCGAGGTGTGACAAAATCACATATAAACTAAATATCATGCTATTCAAAACAATTATAACATGCTAGACATATAAATGGACATATCATGTTATGCAATGTAATCCAACACATGACATGCACGTCATGCGCTGCCATCTATACATGGTTTACGCATCATGCTCTTTCATATATAAAACGACTGAAATTTATCATGCTTAAGAAACAAAATACTTATCACACAAAAAAGTCACAACTTTACATGCTATACAAAGCACAATTGTCACATTGATCATCCAAACTAGACCAACCATATAAATAGAACATCACACAAAATCTTGAGGAGTGTCTAGCATGCTTAGCCATTCTAGAACAACCATTTTATAAACAATTCAAATAAGTCATATACATATTTATACATAGTGGAAGTAAAAGTAAGCTACGTAACAGGAAAACACACAACAAACAAGGTGAATACGTAGAAATCTACTTGTCTAATAAGCTCTTACAACAACCCATATGCTTAAAAATGGCCTTAAAGCTTATCTTAGACACTCCTGTTGGGATTGATGGCCTAAATCTTGGGGTCTTGTAGTTTGTAATTGTGTATGTTATACAAACATTTTATTTATCTAATAAAATAAAGTGTTATTTTATTTGAAATTTAGTTGCTTTAACCTACAAAACCAATAAACTAATATCCAAGGTTATCTTCTATAACCTAAACATGTAGGTGGAGACATACAAGTGGATCATGTTTAAATGATAACCTAAATGGTCTGTAATAGATGGATAAGGTTGGATACCTTATCCTGATGACACTACGAATAGGACCTGCTTTATAGTTGTTATAATTGTTCTAAAGTGCTAGAAATGATTTGATCCTAATCATTCATGTTGAGACATTAGAGCAGGGGTATTCTATACAAAGAGTTTGTATAAGATCGGACCATGAAATGAATAATCTCTCTTATTAACACTGTTACTAGTTGAGACTATATTTCACCAAGATGACCATAGGTGACTTGACCTAAATTCTGAGTGAGTTGTGAACTCCTGCCTTTGAAGGTAGTCCTTTGATTTGCATGGGTGAGAGTGGTCTATATCACCGACTCAATAGGCCTACCATTTTGGAGATTCGTTTGATTAGGGAGCTGGAAACACAACTACACAAGAAGGAATTTACTCCTTCTCTATAGATAGAGTAAGTAAAGAAATTGCTCTCTTAAGGGCTGATTCCAGGGCTTGAACAATGTGGCACCACACTCTCTCTTGGCCCAAGAGGAGTTCAGTTATAGTGGGACTATAATTATTGTTCATTAGAGGGATTGGTGGTACTTAAGGAGTTAGATGTAACTATAGAGACAAAACGGTAATTTTTTGGCCTAGTTGTACTTATGAGCAATTTGTGAAAGGTCATTGAACTGTTGATTGGTTATATCTAATGGACACAAAAATATATCTACAGTAAAAAAAGTGCAACTATTGGTCTTTCGTTGAATGACTGATAGTTAATGAATAGTGATTAATTTAATTAAAGAGTTTAATTAATTAATCTCACATCATTGGAGTTTTAATCTGTAGGTCCATAAGGTCCCCTTGTTAGCTCAATAAGGATAAATGAGAATCAAATTTATTTTGATTTAATTTGAATTG
>JBBPDI010000005.1:4186736-4198760 GCA_037974545.1 Cucumis variabilis
TGGGTTATTAAGACAAAACTAATAATTTAATCAATAACAATTATTACAATAATAACACTTTATTAATGACGGTCAATAAATTATATTTACAATATACGAGTTTTAGGACATAAATCCCAACATGAAAATCATTGAAAAACATAAAATTCAACAATTATCCATGCATGAAATCACTTGTGTGAAAACTAACATAAATTCATAAGTAAATCTATCTCAACACCCTAAAACTTACAATGTTTAGCCACTTATAGCTTTCAACAACATATTTGTTGCATACATAACTGAAAGTATAAACAATAAAGAGAGGGAGGGAATCGAAGAACTACTGTTGAATGAAGCCTTCGTATTCTCTGGAATTCTTTATAATAATTAAGATTACCTTGATCTTCTTAAAAACTCGAACATTACAACATTGATCTTCTCATAAACTCGAACGACCTCTAAAATGAATGCCTCAAACTCTCTATTAGTCTTTTTTGTAGCATAACACACCTTAGAACTCTGAAATTTTGTGGTGGAGGCTGCTGAAGAACACTCCAACAACTTGTTTTAGAGTTTTTTCTTTTGTTTATTGCTTCTTTTTTACAAAATTTCTTCTAGATTTGGCCTGACCTTAGTTCTTTTGACTTCTAGCACTCATTTTCTTGACAATCCACTAAAACAGTATCAAACACATTTTGCTGAGACATGATATTTCTGTAATGCTCTGAGTTTAGGAGAGGGAGATGAATGAACCGATATCACATGATCTGAGAGGGATCTTATAAAAGTAAGGTTAAGAAAAACTTAAGGAAACGTTTGACGAGCAGGTCCAGAATCAAATGCTTGAAAATTAGATACATGTAGACTTATTTAATAGGGTTCTGATGTTTGGGAATTACAAATTCTTGTGTTTGGAGTGCAGGATTTGGAAATCTGAATTTCTGATGCTGATGTCAGTGTTTGGAGTGTTGGTTTTAAATTACTGAGTTTAGCTCATTTGTTTAGTTTTTTTTTAATTAATTGTATGTCCTAAATTTATTTTGTATCAAGTTTTTAATTGATTTTTTTTTTCATATTTTGTACCTCTAATTAAAAATGGTCTAATAGGTTTTAAAATAAGCACAACTAAAAAGGTTATGCAAAAGCGAAAGACAAAGAGTTATATTTAGCCATGGTTATAGTTGTCTTCCTATGACACACATGTAAATTAAAGTATTTTAAACCACACTTTTATCAAAAGAGGTATAAATAAAAATGAGTTTTTTTTCTTTTTTTTATGGGGCATTTTTAAAAATAGCAAAATAAATTAAAATATTTACAAGCTATAGCAAAATTTTAGATTCTATCACTGATAGTCTTCTATCACTATAGCATATCAATGACTATCAATGATAGAATTTGCTATATATTGTAAATATTTTGTAAAATCTACTATTTTTAAAAATTCTCCTTTTTTTTATAATTTTTTTAAAGCACTTTTTTCTTAAGTCAATCCAAATAAGTATTAAATCTTCTAGTTAAATTGACTAACAAAAAAAAATGTTATAAACTAAAAATAAACCATGGTATATATATGATATATAATTACAATTTTCACTATATTACTAATATATTAATATTTGATTTATACTTGAGATTACAATAATGGTCATCAATTTTCACATTGAAAAAATATAACAAAAAAAACAAACTCTCCTAAAATGAAAGAAATATTAATTTTAATTAAAGACGAGAAAAGAGATAATTAAAAAAGATGATCTAATAATCATAGTTATAAAAAAAACTCCAAAAGAAAAGAAAGTAAAAGAATGAAAAATTGTGTATTTAAAAATATTATTGTGATTAAATCAAAAGCGTATTTGGAATGACTCAAAAATAAAAAGTTTTTCAAAAATTCATTTTTATTAATTTTTCAAGGTTTGCAGCTGTTGCAAAAGTTGGTGGTCGGTAGTTTGTCAACGAAGTTGTTAGAAATGACACTTAGTGGTCGACCGACAATGGTTGCTAGGGTTGGTGCTTAGAGTTGGTCGATGAATTTTCTAGATTGAATTAGAAAAAAAAAATGTAATCCATGGGCATCAATAGTGTTTACAATTCAATCTCATGGAAAAGAGTGTAGGAAGCCTTAGTGAAGACGGTCAACAATTGCCAATTTTAAGATGATTGGTTGGTTGGCGACCATCATGACAATCAGTTGTCAAGGGTTGTGGTTGTTGATCATTGACCATCACTATGATCTCTTGTTAATAGGCATGAGATCTATAATTAACGCCAACAATTGGTTACGTTGTTATTAATCAAGATGTTCACCTCACGATAGTAACGTCCAAAGTTGTAGGTCACAAGCAATCAAGATGACTGGTCACCAACGATAAAGATGATTGATAATTGATCGTCAAGACGATCCAGAGTTGACGATGAAGATGATCCGGAGTCGACGGTTAAGACAATTGCTTGTTGTGACCGTTGTCGATCGGTCATGATGGTTGATGGTAAAGTTGGTTAACAATTGTTGCCAACGATGATTGAAAAGATGTTGAAGTGAAGTTTTTTTTAGAACATGACATTGACATTCAATAATAATAATAATAAAAAACATATTCCAAATCTATGGTTTGGAATCTTAATCCCAACAATTTTATTCCAAGTGGACAAACATGGGTTTGACTTTAAATTTCAAACCCACTATTTCCAAATCCATGGGCCAAACACCCTCTAAAAGAATTAAAAGTTAATACATATACCAATAAGAACTTTCATTCTAATAAGCCTTTAAGATAAGTAATGATGATGTTGTTAGGTGGCAGAAGATGTAGAAAAATGTTAGTGATACGAATTTTAAATCCTGAACTTGAGCCGTTACGATTTCACACTTTTAAATAACTTGCGATTTGGAGGTGAAATAGGGAGAAAAGTTTTGATCAATCAATAAACACTCACAAAGAAGAAATGGTCGTGGTCACAATAGAGGGAGAGCCGGAGAGGACAGTGAATGAATGCCAACATCTCATTTTGGTAATTTAATTTTCCCCAAATAATGGCATAAGCAAAAGAGTAAAAAAAAAAAAAACAATTTTAAAAAGAGGTCAAACTCAGTTCCATACTATTTTTCTTTTTGATTAATCGTTTAATGTCAAAATCATGTTGGATAATTCTTTTTTTTTTAATCAAGTTATCATAAAGTTTTACTTTTAATTATTATTTAATGTCAAACTCATCCCACAGTCATTTTGTTTTTTTATATCAATTCAAACACTAAATTAATAATTATATCAATTCAAATATAATTTTAAATTTTTATAAACATATATATCAACATCCTCCGGTCTAGACTTAGTTAAGAATTTATTGTATACATGTGCAATAAAAAATTGTGCTTCAACTATACTTTTTAAAAAAAATATTTTGGATAAAAAATTATTTAAGAGTATAATTGTCACTTTCTTACTACAGTAAATATTATTTTGTAATCTCTAGTTAACTATAGAAACACTATTTTAAAACCTTAGTTATCAAAGAGAGTCTACTTAGCATAATAAAACTTAGTTAGTTGAAAAATTCTAAAGGAATTAACCTCTCTCTCTATATAACAAATCAGTACTTATTATTAACCTCATTTGACAGCCATTCGAACGAAGTTCGAACTCAACAGTGGACAAACATAATTTTATTGTTGTGGTTTTAAATAATTTTTTAAAATTTAAATTAATTTTTTTGCACTTTTTCTTGTGTAATTTGCTTTTACAAAAAATGAAATAATTTTTTTTCAATATATTTACTTTTGTAAATATTCTTCATTTTATTTTTTAATAGAAAACCTTGTATTTGTGATTAGAAATTCATTTAAAATATTAATATTTTTCATCAATATGAATTTAAAAAAACAAACAAATTCCCCTGCATATCATATCATAAAGAACTAAAAATAAAATGTTTTTAAATTTTGTTTCTGGAAAGTATATTTGTTTATATTCTTAAACTACGAAAGTTATATCTTAAACTAAGAATTGTATACAATTTAAAATTTAAACTTTCATAGCGATCTATTTTAACCCAAAACTAATACTTGTATATATCATTTTAAATCTCAAACTCTTACAAATGTATCAATTTAAATCTTGCACTTTGAAAGTATATCAAATGTAAATCCTTCGTTATATTTTATTGTTATACACTTGTGAAAGTCTAGGATTTAAATTGGTACATTTATTATAGTTCAAGTTTTAAATTGTTATATTTATAAAAGTTCAAGATTTAAATTAATACATTTTATAGTTTAAAGTTTAAATTAATACAACCTCTAAAATTTAGAATTTAAATTGATATATAATTATTAGTTTATGGATTAGATAGATCATATGACACACCCAAAACTCAAGATATAGTTTGTATTAATATTATCATCACAACAAACAGAAAATCATATATGTATTATAGATCTGAGTCCAACGAATTCACGTTGTCTCTTTAAGACAAATTTACTCATCCTATTACTTGAGTTTTGAGAGCAATTGCTTCATCGGATAAAACAAATCACCTTTCTTCTAAGAGTAGCATCTCGTCTAGAAGATCAATGAATGAAATTTTGTGGATCAACCGAACATAAAAATTGTGGATAACAGAGAGAAAATCTTTTGAAGAAGACTAAAATTATGGAAAAGATGTGTTTCTTCAACCAAATAGAAAATGACCTTATATACTTGTAGACTTATTTGTGGTCATTCGAAAGGTCATGTTTTTTTTTCTATAATTTTGTTATTAATTTTTATGAATTGATGCATCTAGTACTCATGATGTATTCATTCACGAAGAAACACAAACAATAACCATTTATTCCAATAATCATTTATTCTAACATATATTTATATTTTTCACATATTTTATTAGAAAAGTAAAACTAAAACACAATTACAAAGTCAATATTTTTGTTTAAAATGAAAAACGAAAAACAATTGTCAAACATGTTTTTGGTTTTTTGTTTTTAAAAAATAGAAAACAAAAAATAGTTATCGAACCTGCATGATTTTTGTTTAAAAATAAATCAAAAACCAAAAACCAATTTTCAAAAACAAAAAAGAAAAGTGTTGAAATAATTTATTTTTTAAAAAATTAAACCCTATAGCATCACTCTTACAATGACACAGGCATCATTTTCAAGTTCATAAAGAGTTGAAATATTAGCCGAATTTAAAAAATAAATTCTATTTTTAAAACTAGTCTTATTTTAATTTTTAATTTTCGAATTTGTTTAAAAACACTCATAAAAATGTGTACCCAACTAAAGTTGTTAATGAGATAAAATGATCATCAAATGAAGTCTTACTCTAAAAAATTTTAATTTAATGATAGAATTTAGTTTGAAAGGAGACGCTTGGGAGAAGGGAAGGAATAATGGGAGAAAGAAATATGGAAAAGGGATTATGAAAATGAAAAGATTATTATAATCCTTATTTGCGGGAAGAAATCGCGAGATATTTGATGTAGAATTTATGATTTTGTGAAATTAAAATTAATTAAATATTCGTGGGTTGAATATTTAATTAATTATTGGATTTGAATTTTCAGTGTTGTTGAATTTAAATTAAATTTAATATTTTTTGGTGTTTATTTAATTAAATTGAATAGTGAAATTTTGTTAGAAATTTGATAATTATATGTAATATGTGTATATATATATAAAATTGTTGTGAAAATATGAAAAAATAATTATATTTGTTAAAAGTATAAGAATTAAGGAAAATATATTTATACTTTTAAAAAAAGATTTGATATGATTGAAAAATTATTTATATAAAAATGAAAAGTATAGAAAAGAAAAAAGAAGGTATTAAAAAAAAGAAAGAGAGGGATTAAGAGGGAAGAGAGAACAAAGTTCTTTCCCCTTTTAATCTTTGACCAAAAAAACTCCCTTCTCTTTCCTTCTCAAGAAAGCTTCAAAGCATTAAAGAATTTAAATAAAATGTATGAATTATGAATAAAAATCTTGATAAAAAAAAAAAAGAAAGAAAATCAGTGACACTGACCTTATTTATTATATGATACACCAATGAGAGGTGAGAAAAATATGTGTATAAAAGAAATTTTGATGTGTCATCTCATATAAATAGCTTATTTCTACCAAAGCTTACAATATCACCCACAATTGTCAACGTTTGAGTCATGTCACGTCTATACTAAAAAATAAAAGAAAAAGAAAAAGAAAAACAGAAAACAAAAACAAAAATAAAAAGAAAACAAAAATGAAAACAAAAAATAAGCAGTAGTATGTCATATCCATTATTAGATTAAACTATATACGGTTAAGTTACCTAGGTTATCAATAGAAATAAATAGTTTGTTTTAAATAGTAAACAACGTGTTATAACGTAAAAGTGAGTATTTCATGATTCAGTCTTATGTAAACTCTTTCTATAAGATGCCCTGCTTACATGTCTTTACATGAACGAATTCAGGATCAGATCGTTTGCACTAACTACAAAACAAGCTACATGCATAGTGTTCAACCTTATTCATAGATTATAAACTGTTTGGGTTATATACTCAAACTTGACCCATGTTCATATTTATACATAAAGTTAAGTTTACACAAGATAACCTTAGGACCTTAGTTTATTGGATTCAAGAATATACAATTTTCACTTTTAATTCTTCAATAACCACTTTATTGAAAAGAAGAATATAATTACAAACTATAAGTTTGTAGAACATACAATCCAACAAATATAATATAAATATATTTTGTCTCATTTTTCTATCAGCCTCAGTATGATAATCCTTGCAACATAGATTTTTCTTTGATTGGCTAGAAAACAACCCATTATCAATTGTAAATTTTGTTCATCTAGGCAAATTAATATTTACTTTTCCAAATCTTTCAATTAGGTTTGTAGAACCTGATATTGATTTTTGCTTCCAACATTGTCAGTTTGAAAAAATATTTTATATTTGTTAGTATTGTATGTGTAGTTGCGCTGCTTGCCAGACATATAAATTAATTGCTTGTTTTGTATTTATTCAACATAAGAAAAACATTCACGCTTTTTTTGGGTCTATCTTTTATCAGGAAAAATGGTTGGAGCTTGTGTTGATAATCTGTTGTAAAAATGAGGCACAACTTGAACACAAATATCGAAAAATAGAATATTTAAATAAATATAATATAATTGTTGGTGATATATAATTAAATTTGCCTTTAACCACCAACTTAAGCTTTTGAATAAATTGGTGGTTTAATTAATAATATATAAATAAATAAGAAAACAAGAAATTCTCCAAAGTTACCCTATGAACCCACCAAATACCATGAGGTGTTGAGAAAGAAGAAATTCTCCAAAATTACCCACTATATGGACCCACCAAATTCCACTATTTATAGAAAATTTTGCAAGCATGAGGTGTTGGGTTTTATATACTAAAACTTGTGATTTGTAAATGTAAAAATATTATATTATTCAATAAAGTTGTTGAAGTATTGTTCAATAAATTGTTATTGAACAAGAGATTTTCTTATGATAAAACTCATAATCCAATAAACGAAAGTTCCTTGACTATAGTATGAGTACTTGAACTTTATGTAAAGATGTAAACGTATATCAAGTTCAAGTAATAGTCTAAATGGTCTATAATATAGGAATAAAGTCAAGTGTTTTATTCTGGAGACACTATAGATATGACCCACTTTGTAGTTAGTACAAGCGGAGTGATCCCAAGACGCTCATGTAGAGACATGTGTGAGTGGAGGTATTCTATCCAATGAGATTGTATAAGATCGGGCCATAAAGTAGTCAATTATACATTATAACATTGTTAATTGATTAAAACTGACTATTTCAATTTCTTAATGACTTGGGTAACTTGACATTAATCCTAAGCTAACTATAAACTCTTGTCTATTTGAGATTATCCTTAGATTTGCATTGGTACGGTGAGGGTAGCTCATTAGCGCTACCTTAATAAACTTCCCATTTCAAGGGTAAGATTAGGTGGATAATTAGGGACGTAGGGTGCAATAGTATGAAATTCACTCCTTACCCAATTTTAGGGTTAATAGATAGGTTACTCCTTTAAATGTCGACTCCAAGTCTTGAACAAAAAGGCCCCACCCTCTTATTGGCCCAAGAGAGATTAAGTTATAAGTTGGACCTTAAACCAATTGTTTATTAAAGGATCAACTGAAGCTTAAGAAAACAAGATGTAATCTCAGAGGTAAAATAGTAAATTGACCTAGCCAAGATTACAAACAACCTACAAATAGTTCCCTTACTAATATCATGGTTTCATCAAGGGACACAAATATAACTATGGTAAAGAAAGTAGAGTTAAGGGCTATGTAGACAGTCCCGATTAGTTGTCACACCCTGATCGCAAGACAACCAAAACACACGAAGCAATACAGATAGGATGCGATTTAGCTTGAAACTTATCCATTGGTTCTATCGCCTAGCTTATCCTTAACTCCTTTTAAACTATCAAACGAAACTCAAACGCAACGAAAGTCAACTTAAACACCAAGTATAATAAGTAACATAACAAAAATAAATAACATTAATCAAAACTCTTAAACTCCTAGTAGCTTTCTCAACTCACTGCAAGCCTTTTAATCTTCTTCTCAACTTGGTCTAAACGCCTGATCCTAGAAGATGAAATTATAAAAAATAAGCCTAATAGATTCAGTGAGGTTTTATGAAATCCTTTTCGCAATACGTATCTTTCCATAAAACATTTCGTCAAAATCATACATTTTAACATAAATTATTTTATCAATAAACACTCCATTTCACAAAGTAAACACACATTCGTCACGATCATTCCTTTCGTCAAGGATCCCAAATCATTCTCTACTCTTGGTCTCATTACCTCACGTTTAGACTATTGTATCAATAACATTCGAGAACATACAGATTCGTCTTTGTTGCTCAAGCCACCTAACACAATACAGTCATTTTCTACATTGATCGACTTCACTCCACCATTTAGGCCTTTTCTACATGGATGCCTTTAACTTTATGTGCACATAACAGTTAGCTCATTCAAAGGAAGCAACTAATGATTTGAAATCCATTTTATAATCAATATAATAGTTATCAATCGAGTTTTAAACATTATAAAACACGTTTGAATCATATAACTACTTTTAAGAAAAGATCACTCATAATACTTAGCCTTAGAAACTTCTCTTCCTTCTCTTTCGCAGAACAAACCACAGCACTTAACACCTTGTTTTTCTTTTTCTTTTTGCAAGAGTAAAACAACAGCACTTTAGCTCTTTAACAAAATCTTAGTGCTTAATGGAAAAATCATCTACTTATGTTATTCCTTAACCCAGGTTAGTCATCCTTAGTTTTTTGTCCGATTGTCAGCTTCTAGTTAAAACATAATAAGTATAAAATTAACATTTATCTTAGCCATGCTTAAATCCTTAATTTTACACGTTAACCCCTGTCGAAATAGATTTACCATTTTCTCGTCAAACCTTTTTTTTCGCTTAATTTCATTCCGCGAATAGCTTTAACCGCTTAATATAACTTTCAAAGGTCTTAACGCTTAACTCTTCTCGTGGACTGTCTAACTTTCTTGCAAAGACTCTTTCTCATGTAAACACCTAGAGTTCACAGATGTTATCGCAAATCCTTCTTTTCTCAAAGCTTTCTCGCGAACTCTCGTCTTAATCGCGCATAGACTGACCAAAACACCTTTTTCTAAATCGCCAAAATTGAACACTTGAGCAAATTTTACTTCTTATACTCAAATTAGAAGTGAATTTTACATTAGTTAATGAATGTTGATTAACTCAGTTAAAAGAGTTTAGCCAATTAATCCCAGATCGTTGAAACTCATAACCAGTAGGTCCATTAGGTTTCTCTACTAGCTTATTATAGATTTAAACTTAGAACAGGGTGATAAGAAATTCAAATTGTTCGAATTAGTTGAGAAAATGAATTGTTAATAATATTCGATTTAGTTAACGATTACAAATTGAGAGAAAAATAATATTTAAGTGAAATTTAAATATAAAAAATTCAAATAGAAATTTGAATTAGGTCAATTAAATTGATCAAGATACGTGGTGGAAATAATTATAAAAATTTAAAATTACTTAAAAAGTTTAATTAATTAAATATTATATTTTATTATTATTTAATTAAAATAATTAATGAGAAAAGTTAGTATAACTAAATAATTTAAATAATCAAATTTATAAAATTAAATAGATTTTTAAAAGTTAAAATGTTTCGCTTATCAAAATGGTTTTTCCAACTTGTAAGTAAGTACCTTGGTTAAGTAAGATGTAGTTCTCATCTTCTTCCACAAATTCTATCCAAATGAAAAGTGTAAAATTGTTTTGCAAATATGATTTGCATGTAATTTGGTTATTTAATGCACAATTTGATTGTGTATTTTGAGGATGAAATTTGTTTAATTTCTGAGAAAATTCACAAATGTTCATAAATTTATTAGTATTCTTCAACATATGTTTTTCTTGAGTAATTAGCTAGCGCTTGAAAGTCCATTGTTCGTCCAACTTGCTTTATCAAGATCTTAATTAATACGATAATTAATATTAATTTGAATTTTGTATACTTCATCAGTTCAATTAGTATTTGTTAGTTCCTTTAGGATAATTTGACCAACGTTTCTAATCAAATTGGTTGAGATTTAACATTTAGATGTAGTAATTAAAATGTCATGATTGAACAAAACAAAATAACGAGTCCGTTTAGACCTAAACTAGGATTGTAGATATTTTATTCATTGAATTTTAGAATCCTCTTTTGTTTCATGAAATAATCTAATCTTTTTGCAATTCAAAACTTCCCCCTCGATTACCCCAGTTAGAAAATTATTTGGTTTGAGAAATTAATGTGCTCCCTGAGTTCGACCTAGATTTACCATTAAGACTGATACTTAATGTGTATTTTGATAATTTATTTAATATGTTTTTGACGATGAAGCCCATCAATCAATACTAAGTTATGAGCTTAATTGATATTGATGTAAGTACACAACTAGTGATTTAATATTTCTAAGTTAAAAAAACTACAATGTAGCCCATCGTTTTAACTACAAAATGATGAGTCTATATAACAAGGCATATCATATGCTTTGGCAACGCGTCAAAACATCATACAATTTTCAATTGTATTTACTCAAAAAACGAAGAGATTAGTGTGTATGACTTGACAACAAACCTAGCTAGTTTATTATGTTTTGCAGAGGTTGGATTTGATTCAAATTTTAATTTGTTGAGCATTTCTTGGCGAAGAAAAAAAATGTATTCTTATATTCATAAAAAAAAAAAAAAAACGTACTTCCTATTAGAAAAATTATTCCCACCTTCTACTTTTTGCTAAAATCATTGGATTTGCGAGATTAAATCCTATGAATAAAACATATGATAAAAATGAATATTGAAATTAAATCCTAAATATAGAGATTTGTATTTTTTTTTGGTTAACTCATAAAGCTTAAATTACTATATGATATTATATGAAAGACCTAACTTTTTAATAATCTTTACAAAAGACCTAAATGGACCAATATATTTCTTAAATATAGGCTCAAATTATTTCTTTGCCCATTTTATATTATTGAATTACTTTATTATAATTTTTTTTAAAAAAAAAGAAATAAATTGTGGGTTGTACGATTTTGGAAAGTATTGGAAAGCTTTAATACTTTTCATATATCAAAACTGCAATACTTTAATAATTTCGAGGTTAGTTTTGTTAAATAATACATTAGGTATACTAGGTATATTGAAGATATTTAAATTATTAGGCAAAGAAACTTTAATTTAGAATGTGGTAGATTTTAGGGATTGTTGAGGTTTCGGGCGTGAAGAATATGACTTTCATTGCTTTTCCAACGGAAACTAGGAAGAAATTTCGAGGTTAGGTTGTATATATTCAATACATACGGTACATTAGATATATTACATATATACATATGTTCAAGAATATATTATAACTATATGTTATTAAATAGTATAATTGTAAATAAGATATGGTATATCTATAATAAAATATCAAATAAAACTATTAT
>JBBPDI010000005.1:4245309-4258214 GCA_037974545.1 Cucumis variabilis
TTATCTCTTATAAATTAATTTTGAATCATATCCAAAATTAAATTTATATAATAAAGTTCGATAAACTTTATATTATAGTGTATCACTATACATTAAACTAATTCCCAAAGTAAATTTAGACATTTCAAATTACAACTAGTATGGATAAATCTCATTACCCTTTACGAGCTAGGAATGATACCTAATAGACCTACTGATCAGAAGCTACAACGATCTGAGATTAATTTGCTAAACTGATTAACCACATTAGTCAATATTCATTTATTGTGTGTACACTCCACTAAAGACTCATAGCTGAACTCTTCTCATTGTAGATATATTTATGTGTCCACGAATATAGACCAATAGCAATAAGTTAGTCCTGTTCGTAACACCAACTAGATCAATTTACCGTTTTACCCCTGGGTTACCTCTAATCCTTAAATACCAGTGCTTCTCCAATGAACAACTTGTTTATGGTACTACCAATCAACAGAAACCCCTCTCGTGTCATAGAGAGGGTAGGACTTTTTGTTCAAGAACTGGAGACACTATTTGAGGAAACACTCATTTACTTATCCTAAAGTAGGGAAGGAGTGAATTCCATCTTGTGTAATTATGTTTCTAGCTCTCCACTCGGTCTTGTCCCCAAAATGATAAGCTTATTGAGTTGGCGATCTGGTCACTCTCATCCGTATAAATCAAAGGACAATCCTTCGCGAGCAGGAGTTCATAACACACTCAGAATTAAGACTAAGTTACCTACGTCATACTAGTGAAATAGAAACCTAACTAGTTAACAACTTATAACCAATTTATGAGGTATGATTTATTATGAATGATTTGAAAAGAAATGCTTTCCATATGAATTATAAATGTTTGTTAATGAAATTTGAATTGTTCATTGATTGCCTAACGCATTAACATGATTTGATTTGGACACTTTGCTTTATTATTTAAACATATAATTACTTATATCACATGATTTGGTAAAATGAATTGCAACACACATTATGACAGAGTTTGACTTATTAAAAGTGTTGATACTAACCATTGTCAACTCGCATAGCATGTAGTAGCAAGGCAAGGAGACTCCAACCATTATTTCGAGTTTGTAAAAAATCTCAAGATTTTCAAGAAATCTTGAGCCAATTTCATCAATATTAATCAAGATTCTTCATCTACACGATTTGAGATTAATGAAATTGCCAAGATTCATCAAACAAGATCACCTGCATTAACTAAAATATAGTTATATATCTAACTACAACAAAATCCAACTACATATTTTTCCATCCACCTCAGATTTCACAAAAAACACTATAACAGAACTTAAAATCTAGCCCTAACATATGAAATCGTTCAAAGTAAATTACCTCACATATTTAAGTTTGAGGATGACTTATTGAAATTTTAGCGCACAAAAATCAGTAAAATCTCTTCAATTTAGGGAGTAAACACATTTTGTCTAGGTCAGAATGAGCACATTGTATGTAGAGTTTACGAATATCAAACATTCAACTTCTAAGGATATTTTGGTCATTTGAGAATACCTTTATTTTAAAATTTAAAAACAAAACCAAAAATCTTGGTGTCGAGTTCAGTCGAGATGGACCCAGAAATGATGCTAAAACGATTTTTTAAAATTTGAGAAGAATCTTGGTGTCAAGGTCGATCGAATTGACCAAGAAAAACAAATTTACGAGTTGTTTAAAAGTGTACTATTTTTTAAACGTAAAACCAAAAGTATACTACTTTTACCAATTTTTCATTGATTGGTGTGTAATGATTGCAATTGGTCATATTCTTTCAAGTTTGTGCAATGGTAGATCATTTGTTTTCAATTTGTCGTCTTTTAGATATGTATTTTTAATTGTTCAATTTAAATCTTAAATCTTTGTCTCCCTACTAGTTTTATCGTTGATTTTTCTAAGGAACTTGCAAACATAACAAAAAAACTTTATGATAGTAGGGTCCATGTCACTACATTTTCTAAATTGCAAAAGTAGCAAATTTGAAACTGATAATCCTCTAATAGCCCTCTGATAACTGTTTGATATCACTAATTACTTGTCATATTTTCCATTTTCACAATATGCAAAAGAGATGTATCATTGCCTGTTTTTTTCTAAATGTTTTTGTCATCTAATGCAATTTCTCTGTTTTTTTTTAAAGAGAAAGACAAACTACTTGTTATCTATTAGCAATTTTACTAAAATTTTTTTAACTAAGTATATTTTCTTGTAAAAAATAATTTTAATAGACTAAATTTTTGCTTTCGACAAAAACACAATAAGCAACCTAAATGCCTGAGTGTGCCTTCCAACTTATAACGAAACACACAAAAAAAAAGTGTATATATGTGGCACTTAACTCAAAAAAGGGGTTTGTGTTGCCTTTTAAATGTCAAAACAAGTTAAAAAAATGTCTAACTCAAACATGTTAATTTTCAAATTAAGTGAAAACCACTCAAGTGTGACATTGACCTTTTAAATATCTTACATCTCCAAACATTATACAAATGTCCAGGTGTACCTTCTTAACTCAAAACCAACCCAAAAATGTCAAAAAAAATGGTCTAAGTGGCACTTTAACTCACAAAACAAGTAAAAACTACTCAAGTTTGTAACTTTCAAACTAAAAATCAACTAAAAAAATTTTAGATATACATGATTGGCTACTGTAGTTGTAGGATAGCCACAATATACTACAACTCAAGCATACAATAAATATCAATATAACTCTAAAATCAAGTTAAAAAATGTTTATGTAATATTTTAAATCTCTAATATATATAATTATTAATTTGTTATATCCGATAATATAGTTCAATATATTATAGCATAATTATAAGTGTGACATTAGTTATATCCATAAGAGTTCTTAACATTCAGTCAAATTAAACTTACAGCAACAAGGGGTCTTTTCGACAAGCAGAGGAGAGGAGCTATGACTGAAAAGCGTGAGGGTTGCACTTCTAGCAAGGAAAGTGTCAAATAAGAACCTATAATCATACATAACTAAATTACACACTAAAAAAAAGGAAGTTCTCAAAAGAGCTACATCAATTCACAGGAATTCTAGACAGAGAAAAAAAATATCCACTTCGTCGTAAGAGCAGGAGTGCGAGCTATAAAAAGACAAAATTCAAAGGAGTGAAATCTGGGAGGGCTGTCGAGAAGAGGAAAATCAACATCGTTGATGTTAGATGAGAAGTCTGCAAGGAGGAAAATTGTTCGCGGACGTTGGGGAGGGTCTACAAGAAGAGGAAAATCGGAGTCGAGTGTCTGGAAGAAGGAAATCGGGGGAGGTGCTGGCGAACCCATTTGGCGAGCTATTCAACGAGCACCAGTGTTTTGTGAGAGGAAGACAGGAGGGGACATACCAATGTGGTCGTGTGGTCATCTGCATGAAAATCGAAGAGGGGAGGGTTCTGCAGAAAAGAAAATTGGGGGGGAGGGGGGGCAAGGGTTATGAGAGGGAAAGGGGAAAAATATGGGGGAAGGGAAGGAAAAGCAAAAAGAACTAGGTTTTTGTTGGACATTTTTAAAAATAGAGAAATAAATTAAAATATTTATAAGCTATAGCAAAATTTTGGATTCTATCCATGACAGTTTTCTATCACTGTAGCATATCAATGACTATCTGTGATAGAATTTTCTATAGATTGTAAGTATTTTGTAAAATTTACTATATTTTTAAATTCTTTTTTTTTATAAATTTCGCATCGTCATAAATATGTATAAAAAACATGGATTTCTCGTCACATAAGTTATATCGGAAAATATTTAAAATATTTGTCCACGCAAGATACATGGCCATAAACTAAAATAAACGTCAATAGAACTCTAACTTAAAATTTTTCTTACAACCAAACAACTTTTTGCTCATGTATATATTTTCGTCGGCAAAAGCGATGATTTGCCCACACAATACACAAATTTTTGCCCATGTCTATATTTTCATCGGTAAAAACGAAGATATCTCCATGCAATGAAATTACGTCGGCACATCATATCTTTGCCCATAGTGTTTTTACGTTGCCAGAAAAAATTATCAGTAGAGACCAAAATTCTTGTAGTGTAGCTAGCATAGAGCCACCTAAATTTACACCTAAACCCTCACCTTCTCTCAAGAAGGTCAGGTAAAATATTCATTAACACATTGAAAGTAGATGTCACCTAAAATTAGACATAAATGAAACTAAAAGAACAATAAAACTAAACCCTAAACCCTAAACAAAATGTATTTAAACTTTAGAGACCAACATGCATGGTATTTTAACCATGTAATGTATCTTTATAAAGAAGTTTCACTACAAGAATCAGTGCTATTTCTGATGCATACTCACATCGAAAAAAACAACAAATGCGTCGGTCAAAGTATTTCAACGTTAGATTTGACGTCAACATGAATGTTGGAGAAACGACGTGGAGGTAATTATCTTCGATGCACAAACAGTGGATGTCAGAATACAGGGATCCCTGACATCGTGAAATGAAGTCGGAATACATATTACCCCGACATACCGACAACAAGTCGGGGAAAGACATTTTCCAACATGACATTAGTAAAAGCTTTCCCCGACGTCAATTGGGAACATCGGAGAAAACATATATCCCTGATGTTCACATTAAGTTGGGATATTTTTTATTATTATTATTTTTTAATTATTTTGTTATTTATTTAATTTATTTAATTTTTATTTTTTTTTGTTATTGTGAGTTATTATTTTTTGTTCTGCTTGAAAGACAATAAACAAAATTTGTATTAAATTATGAAAATTAAAATATTTCAATTTATAATGAAACAAGATACACGAAAGATGTTCGATACAAAAAATTACATTTAATATGTTTAAAAAACAAAGGGAATTTACATAAATAGAAGAAAATGGAAAGTATTTACATCCTATATATTTTGGGCTTGGATTAAAAATTTTCTATGAACCGTAAATAGTTTGTCAATTCTTCAATTTTTAAAAATTCTCCTTTAAAAAATTAAAATAAAATTTTAAAAAAAAATAATAAATAAAATAACCTACACCTATCTCCTACTACTAGTTGCAACGGCTAAATAAAGTATGTCAAACCTACAAATGACATAAAAGTATACTTAGAACACATGCAAAATTAAACAAATTAAATGTTGAAAAGTATGTAACCCAAGTGTTCACGGTCCTCTCTATGTCATACTCATCTCCTCGATCATCTTCTCAATTTGTCGTGCATGCTCTACTATTTTTTGGTCTCGCTCCTCCTTCCTTAGTCGTTGTGCTTCAATGATGCGATTAGAAAACCTATTTTTCGGTCTCGCTCCTCCTTCCTTAGTCGTTGAATTCATACATTTCTTGCATTGGAAAATTCTAAAAATTGATGTGATATTTTGCAAATTCTAAAAATTGAGAAACTCCTTCTCTTTACTCAATAGAAAACTTATCCCTAAGTTTCATCCAATTCTTGTTCATGTCGTTAAATGCCCTAACACATAAATTAATTCAATGAATAAGTTATGTCCAATCTTCCATTAATTACAGACTATCTAACATTTTAAACACCCTCAATCTCAAATTCAATGAACACTCATCCCAAATACGTCAACCTTTTTAATTTCATGCTATCTAACATTTTAAACAACTCAATCTCAAATTCAATGAACAACTCTCCCAAGTACAACCTTTTTAATTACACGCTATCTAACATTTTCAAAAATTCAAATTCACATTCACATTCACATTCAAATTCAAATTCAAATCCATATTTATATTCATGTTGAAATTAAATATCAAATTCAATTTCAATTTCATATTCAAATTCAAATTAAATAAAAATCTCGAATTCCATAAACACCACCTCCCCAAACTCAAATTCAATAAACCATAACCCTAAATTCAATATAACCCCACAAATCTCAACAATCACATATTGAATAATATTTCAAAATACTCAACATCAATCTTAAATCATAAATCTTAAAACCAATTCAACAAATAAACACCCTAAATTCAATAGAATCCCACAAATCTCAACGATAACAAATTCAATAATATTCCAAAATACTTAACATAATCTTAAATCCTAAATCTTAAAACCAATTCAAATTTAATACTAAAATCTAAAAATACTTAACATATATTTGAATCTAAATCCTAAAAACATACATTATATCATATACATTTAATTTTCTAATTTTTTTAAAAAAAACCTTGATTGAGAGCGTAACGGTGACGGTCGACAACAATGAGGATGGTGGGTAGCAGAGTGAACGGTGCTGACGACGGACAAGGGAAGCAGTGAACGACAAGAGACTCTCTCCCTCTCTCTCTCGACCCTCTTTTCTTTTCTTTCTAGTGTTATGTTCTGTGTTGAACACAATAAATAGATTAGATAATCCCCGATGTTCTCAAAAACATCGTTAAAACAACCCTTCCCCGACGCATACATGCACATGTCGGAGAGCCTTGAACCCTTTCTCGAAGATCCATTAACAACGTCGGGAAAAGATGATGTTTCAAATTTATTAGATAATTTTTTTCGATGGGTCAACACGACGTCAGTCAAAGAGGACCTAATTCTGACTTGCCTCTGCACACATTGAGGAAAGTTGATGTATTTAATAATTGTGTTTTACTTTTTTGACATGTGTCAAAGCCACATCGAAGAAAGTAGAAACATTAAATAGTTTTTTTTAATTTTCTCCGACGTGTTTCTGCCACACGTCAAGGAAAGTAGACATATTAGATAATTGTTCTCGTCTTTCTCGACGTGTGTCTCTTTCACGTCGAAGAAAGTGGACCAATTAAATAATTGTTTCTACTTTTTTCGACGTTTCTCTCGTACACATCGGGGAAAGTTGACTAATTAAATAACTTTTTCCACTTTTCGTGATGTGTATTTTTCACAACATCTGGAAACATCCCTGAAGTCGACACAAGCAACGTTGCATCGAAATTAGTCAGTCAAGGCCAATGCCGTATTTCTCGATGCCGTTTTTCGTGTCAAGATTCCTCCGATTCCTTGTAGTGTTTATTTAGTTTGCTATATACTAATCAAAATATTTTTATTAATGTAAAATTGTTATAAAAATATGATTATTAAAGGCTACGAACTAATTAGGATTTCAAATGCGTATAAATTTATACACTTTAACCGTTTAAGATTTTTATTTTATTATTATTATTATTTGTTTAGTTTTTAACATACAATCAATCAATTAGAGTTGATCGTTAGAATTGGTTGTTAAAAGATAGACCGTAGAGGTAATCGTAATCGAAAGTTAGTTACCATAAGTGATCTTGGAGTTATTGGCCACTAAAAGACAAAAAATGAGGATGATTTGTTATTTGTGTTGGCCTCTGTAGTTTCTATTATTTCTGTAGTTCTACGGTTTTTGTAGTTCTATAGTTTCTACTGTTTTAGTGATGTAGAAAAATGATATAGTGTGTTCCATTAGCACCATTCTTGATGGAACAAATGATATTACCTAGGCCCACTAATGAGGAGTTTTTTTCTTGGTCGAAAACTATGGTGCATTGTTACTGAAGATATCACCAAACCTGCCAAAACCACTTCTCCCATGACAAATATTAGTAAATAGACCACGGAGAAAGATGATGTCAATCCTTTTAATGTCACCACTGAGACTACTACAGAGGATGTCAGGTATATTGAAAGACTTGAGAACTGGGATAGTAAAAATCATCAAATCATCACTTGGTTGGGTAACACTTCTACTCCAGCTATTCATACTTAATTTGACGCATTTGATACTGTAAAAGAACTTTGGGATTTTCTATCTACTGGTTTTCAGTCTATTGTCCCCGCTCATTAATATCAATTACATTCTCGACTTGTTAGTCTAAACCAGAAAGTCGGACATTCTGTGAATAGATATCTTACTACTCTTCAACCTATTTGGACTCAGTTAGATCAGGCAAAATTTAGTCCTAACCATATTTGTCTCATAAAAGTCCTCATGGGACTCTGCTCAGAGTATGAATCAGTTTTTGATGATTTGTTACATCACAACCCCCTGCCATCTCTAGACATCATTATTCAAGAAATTTAATTTTAGAAGAAAAGAATTGTCATTGTCTCCTCTGTATCATTTTACATCGCTTTTGCCACCAACCATCTACAACATGCAAATGAGTCCACTTTCTGCAAAAATTGTAAACTTCATGATCATAAGTTTGCTAACTATCCTATCATTTAGTGCAGGTATTGTCATAAGCGAGGTCACATCTTGGAAAACTATTCGATTCGACTACCCTGCTCTCCTAGTCACTCACATAAACCCAAGTTTTCTCCTAAAACTAGTTCTTCATCTATTGTTGTTGCTACTACCACCCAAACTAATACCACCACACCTCTGACCTTTAAGTTAAATGATCTTCATGACTTACTGAAACAGGTGATCTCTTCCAACTCTACTACTCTTGCTGTCACTCCAAGTACTTTTGTGCTCCTTGACTCGACTTGTTCTAATCAAATGACTTTCGACATTTCGGTGTATCCTTCCCTATTCATGTTCAACCCCTTCCCCTAATCCACTCTGTTGATGGTAATCACATGATTATTGATCACATTGGCACTATTAATACAACTACCATAAATCTTTCTAACACTTATCATGTCCCTAATTTAACACTCAATCTAGCCTCTGTCGGCCAATTATGTGATCTCGGTCTGTTCATTATCTTTTCTTCTCATGGCTTTCAGTTCAAGATCCACAGACGGAGCAAATGATTGGTACGGGACGGAAGGTGGGACGATTATTTGAGCTCACATCGCACTCTCATGTGTTTCCACCCATCTCTGCGCCAATCACTGATAACTCTATATATATATCAGTGGCATCTTCGCCTTGGTCATGTCTTTTAAGATAAACTTCGTAATTTAATTCTATTGGTACTTTGAATAATGTATCTCAATTTAGTATGTTTTATTATTTAAATTGAAAGCTTGCAAAACAACCTTCTTTATCATTTACTACTTTTGCTTTATTATGTGATACACCATTTGTTCTAATTCATTCAAAGATTTAAGGTCCTGCTCCCTCTCCTACTATAAATGGTTATCGATACTTTATTTTATTTATTTATGACTATTCTCGTTTTACTTAGCTTTACTTTCTTAAACATCGTTCTTCCTTATCTGAAACCTACGTCGATTTTGCAAAAATGGTTCACACTTAATTCTCACATAATTAAAAAAAATTTCACAGATAATGAAATGGAATATAAGGACTCTCGCTTTCTTTCTTCCTTGTCTAACAGGGCACTATGATTCAACGCTCATGTCTGCACACCTTCAAGACAAATGGAAGAGCTGAACACAAACACCGCCACATCCTAGACTCTATTCATGCTTAACTTCTTTATGCTTCATGTCTAGAATTTTTTAAAAGATGTTGCCCTCACCTCGGTTTATGTCATCAATTGCCTTCCTTCTCAGGTCATTCACAATGTTTCTCTCTTTGAACGACTATATGGTACTCCCACCTCTTACTCTAATCACACAGTCTTTGGTTATGCATGCTTTATGTTACTACATCTTCATGAACATACTAAATTTGAAGCTCGTGCTCGTTTATGTTGTTTCTTGAGATATGGTACTGAACATAAAGGCTTTCGTTGTTCGGATCCCATCTCCCAACGATTACGTATATCTCGCCATGTCACCTTTTAGGAACATCGTATGTTCTCTTCCTAATATTTCTTCATTTCATACCTCTCTATCTAGTCCTCACCCAACCTAATTATATCTCTGTGCTCTCGAACCTACCATTGGCCCCTTGTGAGGAACCTGAATCGGCACACATCTTTCACTCCACCCAGATAAGAGAAACTTTTCCTCATCTTAAAGATTACCATTCTTTTTCCACTACTATGTCTTTTGTTGAACCCTCCTCGTATAAGAAACCCTGTACTAACCACTTATGGCAGCAAGTAATGAATGTGGAACTTCGAGCCTTAGAAAAAACTCATACTTAGGACTATGTTGACTTACCTCCTAAGAAGAAACTTATCGATTGTAAGTGGATTTTTAAAACAAAACTCACTCTGATGGATCTATTGAATGTTACAAAGCACGACTTGTGGCCAAAGACTATTCTCAAGAATATAGTATTGATTATGAAGAAACATTTGCTCCAGTTGCTCGAATGACGTCTATTCGCAGTCTTTTAGCCATTGCAGCAATAAAACAATGGTCTCTCCTTCAAATGGATGTTAAAAATGTGTTTCTCAATGGCACCTTATCTAAAGAAGTTTATATGAAACCGCCACATGCTACTATCCCACCACTTCAGAAAGTGTGTCTTCTTCGTCATGCACTCTACGATCTCAAACAAGCTCCTCAAGCTTGGTTTTCAACGTTTAGTTTCACTATTACTCAACTTGAGTTTACTTCCAACTCTTATGATTATGCCTTATTTACTCAGCACTAGACACCTCATAGTATTGTCCTCTTTCTGTTATATGTTGATGACGTGATTATTACATGTGATTACCCTCAAGCCATATCTAATTTAATTATAATGTTATCTGGACAAAAGCACTTTCAGATGAAGGATTTACGAACCCACAGCTATTTTCTTGGTCTTGAGATCTCATTCTCGTCTAATGACTACTACTTATCTCAAGCAAAATATATCTCTGACCTTCAAACTCGATCTGGTATCACTGATTCTGCCACATCCTTAACACCACTGGATTGAAATGTACGACTCACTCTCTTTGATGGTGTTCCTCTTGATGATCCCACTTTGTATCACCAACTCATTGGCAACCTGATTTACTTAATTGTTACACATTCAAATATTGCGTATGCAGTTCAAATTGTTAGTCAATTCATGGCCGCTCCTCATACATTCACTTTAGTGTTGTCCTTTGATTTTGTGCTATATTAAAGACACTTTGGGTCATGGTCTACAGTTCTCCTTAGAGTCTTCGCTGGTCCTCTCTGGATTATTTAATGATGATTGGATAAGTGGTCCTACTGATAGAAGGTCCACCACTTGTTACTACTTCTATTTAGGTGAAGCTTTCATCTTCTAGCACAACAAGAAACAAACTGTCGTTTCCCGTTCCAGCATAGAGTCTGAATATCATCCTCTGGCTAATGCCACTTCAGAATTACTATGGCTTCATTGGCTTCTTAATGATATGGGCCCCCCACAAAGATCACCCACTGTTATTCATTGTGATAACTATAGTACCATTCAAATTGCACACAATGATTTATTTCATGAACAAACAAAACACATTGAGAATTGCAACATCATCTTCACAACAACACTCTCCATCTCCAATCCATCTCCACCATTGACCAACCAGCAGATATCTTCACCAAAGCTCTTCATTCTCCTCGTTTCACTTAGTTAATTCACAAACTCAAAATAGTCTCTACTCTACCAATTTGAGTTTGAGGGAGGACGTTGCCTTAATTTTCGTAATTATATGTAATAATGATTCACAATCTTGTATTTATTTTGTATATCATTTCCTTATTTGTATACCTCATTGTGTATTATAAACCTTGTATTATTCTGAAAATAGATGAAATAACTATTATTCCAAATAAAACCACAAAGATAAATTCATTGAAATAAATTTCAAAAGTACAAGATTGCAAATAATTAGATTTCCAAATAACAAGAAGACACTAAAACAACGAACAAAAATGAATATGTAGAACGTAGAATGTAGAATGTGGTAACTATGCTCTTGAGATATAATCACTTATCTAAGGTTTCAATGAATATAATAAAAAGCTGGTGAATGATGATTAATTAAGACTTTGTTTAATAATGACTCCGTTGTTAGTTTTCTATTTTTTTTTTATTTAAATTTATGCTTATTTCATCCCATTTTTTAAATTATATTTTCTTCTATTAAAAAAATGAATTCCAACTAAAATCTTAGGAAAAAAAAATTGTACATTTTATAAAAAGACCAAAAATTAGAAACTTGTAGTAAATATTTATAATATTAATTTTCAAAAACAAAAGCAAACAATCAAATAGTCTAAAATTATATTGTAATGATAAATTTACCTAATACAAATGAAAATCCAATATTTTTTTTCATCAACAAACCCCTAACACTCATAAGATTCTAATTTGGCATGTTCAAAATATATGTTGACAAAAAAAAGGAAATCCACTACAATCTAATATTTTCAAATTACAATATTTCCATGAAACATGAGTTTCTTTTATTAACAAATTGTTGAAACTAAAATTGAGATATAATTACCTAAAAATAAAGATGATTTGTTATATATGGGATAACACACCAAATGATTTGTTATTAATAATCTTAATCTCTTTTAAGCACAAATTCAAATTTGCTCTTTAGTGTTCAAAATTTATGTTTGTTTACCCTCAATTTCTCCTTTCACATTTGTTAAGAAACACTGAATTATTTTTAGTAGAATTTTAAAATCAAAATGTAGGTTTTGAAAAGTATTATATGAATGATATACGGTGTAAAAAAATTATAGATAATGAAAATAGTGTTATATATAAACTTAATATCATCGTAAGAAATAGGAAAAATAAAAGGTTGAAATGATTATCAAATGAGATCTTAATGATATTTCCTATCGCTAATCTTATTTTATCAAATTGA
Source organism: Cucumis variabilis (assembly GCA_037974545.1). NCBI lineage: Eukaryota > Viridiplantae > Streptophyta > Magnoliopsida > Cucurbitales > Cucurbitaceae > Cucumis > Cucumis variabilis. The sequence goes on from JBBPDI010000005.1 coordinate 4,257,923, forward strand.
AGAATCAAGACATTGCCACGATGTATGTATATTAAAAGGCTATCGACTGGGTCAGAGATGGGGAGCGCATACTCGACTTGCTAAACTCGGGTGTCGACTCTTATATTGGACAAAATAATTCATAAATGAACTTTCTATTTTTGGTAACCATTTTAATAATCCAGAACTCTCAAGAAGTAAGCATAACATATTATTGTAAAGTGATTATAAGGATTTGGAATTGCTTCATTTCATGAGAACTACTTCAATAATTCTGGAGGCAGAAATGACAGTTCTAAAAGTGACCTTTCAT
>JBBPDI010000005.1:4269594-4285197 GCA_037974545.1 Cucumis variabilis
TATACACATACATATACATACACTTTACACACCTAAATGCAAAAAAACACAAAAAAGAAACGACCTCAACGACGGCGGCGGTGGACGATGATGGCACGGTAGCGGCGGCAACAACGAAATCTCCTTCTCTCCCTTTCTCTCTCGATTTTTCTTCCTGTTTCGTGAGTTTGTGGTAGGAGTGAAATCGGGTTATTTGTGTTGTCAACCCGAATTTAATTTCTAACCCAACCTGTAAAATATGGGTTGGGTTGTCGGGTTGTATAGTTTTTTTTTTTCGTTCCTATTTTCTAATAGTTATAAAAGTTCAAAATTGCTACATTTAAATTTCAAAACTACATAATTCAAAATTTCATATAATAAATTCAAAGTTTATATACCTAAAATTTTTTATTAAATTATTTATATATATATATATATATATTATTTTTCTTTATATATATATATTATATTAATTCAGGTTGAGTTGGATTGAATCGAATTTTTCAACCCTCCAACTCGAGACCCAACCCAACCTGAAAAAATCAAATTTTTTTAACCCAACCCAATCCGAAAAAATCAAATTTTTTTTATCCAAACCAACCCTTATAATATGAGTTGGATAGTCCGGGTTATTCGGGCTCAAACCATATTCTTACATCCCTAGTTTGTGAATAGGTTCTGTGTAGAAATAACCAACACTTCTCCCGACGTGTTCGAAAACGTCGCGAAAACTGACTTTCCGCGACGTCCGTAGTTACATACGACGCAAATTATTGTACCTTTCCGCGACGTTCAGTTGTTGACGTCAAGAAAAATTTACTATTGAATTTATTACTTTCGACTTTCTGCGACGTATGTCAGAAGGACGTTGCGGAAAAGCAAAACATATCGTTTCAAATTCGACAAATAACACATTCCCTATTAAACCACCAAATAATCTTGGACATTCGTTAAAAATCAAACCGTATCCACACAACTCCTTATTTAACTCCATTCTATTCTGTCATCAAATTTTATTATTATTTTTTGTAAAAAGCGGTAATTTTAAAGAAATAGATAGAAAATAAGAAGAAATGAAAAGCTTAAAATGAAAATGCATACAATTACCAAATCTAAGAATTAAAATTGATTACTCCAATAAAGAGGAAAAGAGAAAAGAAAAAGGAGTTTTGTTTACAAAACAAACTAAAAGAAAAAGGAAATATATGAGATAGGAAAGAGTTTGTTTTAAAACAAAAGCATAAGGAAGACCTTTCCATTCAATAAATTCATATTATTTAACTTTAATTTTTGTTGTTGTTTTAATTAAATATATTTTATAAAGTTGTATTTATGTATATTATTAACTGAGTTTATGAAGAACACCTACCTACTAAATCCCACATGGGACTGACCTCATGCAATCATCATATCAAAATAGAAAAAAGTATAGAAAAATTATAGAAAAGAAAAAGAAAAAGAAAAAGAAAAAAAGAAATTTATGTTTTGAATACAAGACTTTAGTTTAGAAAGAAAGAGAAGGCTTTAGCATAATGAAAGCTTCCTTTAATCACGTGCCATCTCAGGATCTCAACTCTCACTATCTCTTCCTCACACTTTCCTTCACATTTTCAAAACTACAATGAAGAAAATATAAAATAAGTTAGAGACGTCCACGGGCGGGACGAAGACAACTACAAGGACTGCCTAACTCTCCTTCTTCTGCTTACTCTCCACTCCCCATCTAATTTTCCATCCCCAAATTCTCAATTACACATCACTTTTATGCAAATTCTACCACAATTGCTTTTCACCTACAATTATTTATCCTTTACTCTCTTTACTAAAAACCTAATTACATTTTGCAAAATTGCAGCCACTACCATTAATACACATTTGTCCTAAAACTCATTTGGAAGTACAGTTATCTCGACAAAAGAATCTACTTTTGTAAGAAAATTTTCTATAAGATATTACATTGGTAAAATGGTATTTATGTAGACGAAAATGACTTTCTTTTGTAAATATTTCTACCGACTAGTAACACCGATCGGTGCAAAAAAATTTATGAGTGAAAGTAAAATTTGTTGTAATATCTATTTTTGTAAATATTTCATTTTTTAGTATATCGTGTGTAATCAAGTGTGTATGTATATACATATATTTTATTTTATGGGTTGTACTTGTTTCTTCTTTTTTTTTCACTTTCTCAAAAAAAAAAAAAAAAGAAGAGCTATATGTACCTAATTTTTAAAATTTATTTAGTCAAATTTACTAGAAGCTAAGCTTTTTAATTATATTCTGAGAAAGTTTTCAATAAATTTTTCGTTATGCATCGGTTAGTTTCTCATTTTAAAGGTCTTAAGACTCTTCAACCTATTAAATAAAACAAAAGAAAATGTCATATGGGATTATTTGATTATACTTACATCATTAAATATGGTAGTAATTATATTTATTCTTTTTAAACTTTTAAAATTAAAAGTTAAGCTATTCAATTATTCAAATTTTAAAATTTAACCTTTAAACTTTCATAATTGTATAAATTGTACCGATTATAATTTATATAACTATGGGGATCTAATTATTTATACAAGTTTTGAAGATTTAATTTTTATGATTTGTAAATCTAATTTGTACAATTATTGAAGATTGAGAGTCCAATTTTAACACAAAGTTTAGAGGTCCAATTGTTATCAATAAAAGTTTGAGGGTGTAATTGCAACTACCACCATACTTTAAGGGTGGTTTTTGCAATTTGCCTTATATAATTTTTTTTTAAAAAATAAAATATACAGAAAGCAAACAAGTTAGACAACATGGAATGGGGATCGAGAACGTCATTGTTCTTGTGTTAGCTCACAATCAATGATAAGTATGTGCGAGGCAACCTAGAAGAGGAACTTGTGTTCTAATACTGAATCGAAGATCCTCTAATATCTAAATTTAGTACAAAAAGCTTGTAGTTTGAATTGACTAAGCCCTCAAAATATTATTGTTTATCAATAGATATGTTGCTTAAGGATTATTTATAGTCCATGGTCGTCTAACATCCATAAGGAACTTGTGCCATAACAACAATGTCAATGTTTGTGTAGTGTTCGAAGTAGCAAACTTTAATTTTAATCATTGATCAGATAAGCTCGAATACTTTTGATAGGGATCAATCTAAGCTTGGCCTTAATGTGTGATCTTCAGTGCATACTTCAAGGGTATCATAGCCTTGGGCTTGCTTGTAGATATGGGTCTTGATTTGGAGCAACTCTCATCTCTCAACCTAGATTATTGATTTTTATGTGATTTTTGCTATCTTCTTTTGTGTTCTCTCGATCATCTTAACTTCTATGGTTGTAGTTTATTTTATATAGACTTCAGATTGTGAAATTCAATTGATAACTTTTTTTTTCTTTCTTTTAATTAATAAGTGAGTGATGTATTTTTTATTTAAAAAAAAATTAATTTGAAGAGAAATTATTGTATCAATTTTGAAATAGTTGTTGGATGCTTTTACCATACCAAAATGCTTTAAGGAGGAACAAGTTTCTAATTTTTCTTTTTTTATTCTCATTTCAATGAGGGAAAAATAAAGCTTTGCTCTCTAAAGTAAAAAAGAAAAGACGAAGAAGAAAAGAAGGAAAGAAAGAGAGAGAGAAAAGAAAAGTAAAAAATTGGATGATGGGGATAATGATGAAGGTCACTGAGACCATGCAATGTGCACTTTTATGTAGCGGCGGCCTATGATAGTGCAAGTGCATCCCCAATATCTTCTATTACCCTCTTCATTTCATCATCATTATTTTTTATTTTTTTATTTTCCTTTTTAATTAAATTACAATTTTTGTCTCAACTATTTTTAGATTTTGTTTTCAAATATCCTAAAATATTTGTAAATACACTAAAATTAACTTTATCGTCGATAAGTGATAAACATGAATAGACTGCTGTTGTCATCACTAATAAACATTGATAAATAATAAAAAATTTAAAACATTGATTGCCCATATTTTAAAGTTTCTGTCTAAAATTTTCTTTCAACTTTAGAAGTTGTCTAATGAGTACACAACCATTTAAATTTGATTTTTTGTCTCTATTTATAAAAATGTCCAATTAATTTATGATTTTTTAAATTACAAAAATGAATTTGATAACGGGTAAGGGCAAACTCGCCCTTCTTTAAAATGTCGAAAATCGCTCTCGTTTCTCACCTTTTGGTATCCTCTTGAAAATCCTTCTCCTCATATTGCTCTCGCTATCCCTCCGGCTCCGAAAATCACTTCCCATATTAGTCTTGGTAATCCTTCTCTTTCAAAATATGAAAATCAACTTCTATTTCTCTATTTCCAAGCCTCCATTTCCTTGTTGTCTTTGCTCTTCGTCTTGAAATATTTGTGGGTTGAAATTTAAATATATTTGATAAATTTATATTTTCTAAATTAATTATATAAATTTTGACTAGATTCTCCTACTGTTATATTCTTAGAGTTTGTTTCTATTTGAAAAAAAGAACTACGAAAAAGGTATATTTTTGTCGAACTAAATCTTTTTGTAAATATATATATATAACAATATATATTCTCATGTTATTTTTATTTTTGCAGTTTTATTGCCTTGGATTAATAACAAAAAAAAAAATACTTTGAACTGTAAAAGTCGTTCTTCTTGTAAGTTTCTTTTCATAACTTATTAAATCAATCATATTAATGTATTTGATTCTAGAAGTTCATCACATTACTATGTTTTTTAATATATGACATTACTACGTCTTTTATATTTATTGGGTAGATTTGTGTTAATGTTATGATATCATTTATGAGTTTTTTTTTTTTTTTTGTATATATAGTTTAGTGTTTTGATATGTGTATTTATTCTAGTGTTTTTTTTAATAATAATTATGTATATTGTTTGTCTTTTATATAAAAAATGACAAACAAATATGTGGCATTTATGTTGTTTATAAATGAGCATACGATTGATAGTATTGATGGAGTTAACTATAACCAACCCCCATGTGGAAGTTTTAGTATAAATGCAAATAGTGAGATTGTGTTCGAACAATTAACTGAAATGATAGGTTATCACTTGGTTAATTAAGATATGAGTTCAAACTAGATAAAGATAATATATAGACACCTTAACTTAACATCATCAGGATCAGTAAGGTAATTTATGTTATTCTCTGTTCTAAATGAACAAGCAATGAACACTATGTCTTCAATTGCACTGTCATTCCCTAACATAGTCCATTTGTATGTGACTATGAGTGTGGTAGATCTAGGTATAAACTTAAATGCAAAACCATGAGTATTTAAAGAATATGTTGATGCTGATCCAAAATTCAGTTTTGCCACACTACAAAAAATCAGAATAATTTCGATAGCAGAAACAACATTGGTGAAAGGTGCGTTGGTGTTGACCACCTTTCGCCGACACAACATTGCTTGCATCGACAAAAAAGACATTCCATGATGTACAAGAACCAGACATCATGAAAGGTTTAAAATTAAATTTAATATTTACACTTACCCCGATGTGTGGCAGGGTGCACGCCGGAAAAAGTTTAAATATTGATTTTTCATTTAAACTTTCTCCGACATCGGACAAATTAATGTTGTGGAAATTTTAATAATAATTATTATTTAAACTTTTAACATGCACCCTGCCACACGTCGAGAAAAGTGTATGTATTAAAGTGAGAATGATCACATTTCCCCTTCAACATTGAATCGATTGCAAAACAAAAAGAAGAGAAAAATCAACCGACAGAGAGGGAGATGAGGAGATTTGTGCTGTCATCCGTCCGTCTTTGCCATTATCGCCGTCGCCGCTGTCACCACTGGAAGTGTCCTCGTCTGCCGCTGAAACCCAAGGTTGTTATTTCTTCTTTTTTTTTTCTAAGAAATTAGAAAACTTGAATGTATATAAATAATTTATAATGAATTTTTTATTTTGTATTGAATTTTGTTATTTTGAATGTATATATATTTGTATGATATAATGTATGTATGTGTAAAGTGTATGTATATGTATGTATAATGTATGATATAATATGAAAAGTTTACGTATGTATAAATAAAAATATATGTATGTATATTTGGAATTTAGAAATTATATATAGATAATTAAATATGTATGTATGTATGTATATTTGGAATTTAAAAATTACATACATAATTAAAAATAAAATAATTTTTTTGTTAATGTAATTGTTTTTGTATTGAACATATTTTGTGTATATTGCTTGTAATTAATTAATATATTTTCATTTTCATAATTTACTGCAAATTTTGTTATGTTGGGACTTAGGTAAATTAACTAAAACAATAAAGACAACATAAATAAAATAAATAATAAATTAACTAAACAAAAAAAATAATATTTAAAGCCTTCCCCGACGCACATTTGTCACGTCGGGGAAGCCCTTCCGCAACGCGTGTCGTGAAAGCCTTTCCGCAATGTGCTGACAATGTGTGCCGACGAACATTTCCCCATCGTTGACATGATCTGCGTCGGGAAAAGTATCTCCACCGTGCATTTTCCGACGTATCTGCCGACGTCAGGGTAACCTTTCCCGACGTTGTTTAGGATTTTGGTCAACGTGGGTTGTGTCGGAAACACCCTATTTCTTGTAGTGCCTTCAATATGTGATGATGAAGAAATGGTGACTAACTGTGAATATAGAGATTTTAGAACAAAGACTAATGATGAATTTGAAGCGATGGACTTTGATGATCGTGAACATGAATTTTCCTTGAGTATAGTTACTGAGTTAGACATGCATGTAGTAGATAGTGTTTGGAAAAACGATACAATTATAGCCTCGGGGTTACTGACGATATAGAATTGTACAAGGGAATGATTTGTGAAGACAAAGAAATGTTACAACATATGGTCAAGTATTTTTGCTATTAAGAATCATGCATCATTTGAAGTAGTAGGGTCAACACCAACAAAGTGGGTAGTTCAATGAAAGAAGTCTAAAGAAAGTTGCAGATGAATATTCTGTGTAATAAAGAAAAAATCTCATGGTTTATTTGAGATCATGAAGTTAGAAAACCAACACACATGCTTTTACTTAGAACTTAGTCAAAATCATGTGTAGTTGGATTCTTTGATGATTGTACAAGAGTTTTATGAATTTGACAAAGGAAAACTATCATTTACTGTAAGTTATAGCACAACTATAGTCTGACATCAACGCAAAGCTTGGCTATCATATTCCTTACCATAGGGAGTAGGATGATAAAAGAAAAGGAGTGGTTGAACAAGTGTTGAGTGACTAGGATGAGTTATATAAACTATTGCCTTGGTGATTATACATGGTGAAGCACACCAATCCTAGAACAATTGTTGAATGGAGAGTACAATGTCCACCTACTGAAGGACATGTCATACTATCTTCCGTATTTTGGGCATTTGGTTCTTGTATACAAGTGTTTGGTAGATGTCGACTAGTTATTCAAATTAATGATACTCATTTGATGGCAAGTATCGAGGAAAACTATTAACTGCTACATTTTTTTATTCAAATGGACATCTTCTTCCCTTAGCATTTGTTGTTGTAGAAAAGGAGTTTGCAGATTCATGTGGTTGGTTTTTACAACATCTAAAAATAGTGTGCCCCATATGATGAGGTGTGTTTGGTTTATGATTGACACACTAGCATAACATCAGCAGTGAACAATCTGAAAAATGGATGGACAGACCCAATATGTCAACATAGATTTTGTTTACATCATATTGTTAGCAATTTCTACAAAAAGTATAAATTCGTCTCATTAAAAAATTACGCTTATCGTGCAGGGTATCAATTTTAGATCCGAAAGTTCGAAAGATAAATGCAAGATACGCTATGAATTAACAGAAGTTGTATGAGTTCTTTTGATGATATTTCATTATAGTAGTGTACTCAAGCACATGACAGAGAATTTCATTACAAGTGGATGACGAAAAATCTATTAGAGTGCATGAATGGGGTCGTCAAAGGAGCTCAAATGTTATCGATAAATACTCTAGCTCAAATTATGTATTTCAAATGTGTAAATTACTTTGAGAAGGGGAGAGAGAAAATAAGAGCTACTTCGGAGCGTCGAGATAAATGTACCTGGCTCTAAATGTCTTCCTTTAAAAGTAGTGAATAGATTTTTTTTTGTATGGATGTAATACTAAGTGCAACATTGTGCAGGTATGCAATAGAAAATATTTTAAAATGGATAGCAAGATCCAGTAAATATGCAGTACAATTATACAATCGTAGGATTGATTCCAAGGTGTGTTTCATGTGAAAATCGAACATCACGACCTGAATTCTAAAGGAGGAAGTATTCAAATGTAAAGGTAAAATGTGTCCGAGCGATACTGTTCATATAACAAGTGGCAAGCGTTTGGTATTCCATGCTCACATTTTATAATGGCGGTTTGTTTAAAGTTCAACATGAATTGTGAAGACTTCATTGAGGATACTATAAACTTTCAACTTCCACTATACTATAAACTTTCAACTTCCACTATTCTATGCTCCTCAGTTTTAACTTATACTGCATGAAGATAATTGGATCACACCAACAAATATGTCTATCTTACATCATGATCCATCATTGTTGAGGAAACCAGAGAGAAAAAAAGTTCAAGTTATCACAATGAGATGGATTGGGTAGAACCAAGTGCTCAACAATGATGTGGATTTTGTAGTCAGCTTAGTGAATCAATGAAAATGTCCTTTATTAAATAGACAGACACCTGAAATGTCACACTTCATCCCAATTCGCTCTATGCGATGGAATGGAGACGTGATTGCCTAGACAGTATACACAATATTCTCTGCGAAGTAACGCATCGATTGCCTAGTAAGCATAATTAAAATGTAATCGAAGAGAAATTTAACGTGTAATTTTGGACTTAGATGGATTGCAAGAACTTTATTGATATTTCAATTTCAAGTTCATATCGTACTGCTTACAAGATTCAGTACAAAATCATTACACATGAGTCCAATATTACTTGGACTTTCCTCGCCTAACTACTATATGCTATGTGAGTAGACAATGGTCATTACCAAAATAATGCGATCAAAGTTGCATGATCAACGTTGGATGCCCTTTGCTATATGAAGGAGATAAAACAAAACATTTGAAAAGTTAGACTAAATTGTCTAGTGAGTGGCATCTTTTCTCAATCATCTTAAGTAAATTGAGTTTGTCTTATTGCAAAAATCGTTGCTAAAACAGGCGTTAAAGCAAATGTAAGTTAACTATTACATTTCATATTTAACACTTATTCAAAATATAAAACGTTTTACAACATCTCAATTTATCAACAACTCAGAAATCTCAAAGATCACTTTGTTTATTAGTCATCACGATTTCATATCGCTTCGTATGCCTCTCACATACTACATATCCGTCTCGCATAATCATTTTTTGTATTTTATTATGTCTCTGTACCATTTCCTCGACTCAAGTGTTTGTCACACTCTTTTGCCAAGTTGCAGTTGTGCAGAAAAATCTCAACGCATTCATCAAGTACCATCAATTCTATTACGCATAATGCGTCTTCCAATGTCTGTTCACACAGCAAGCAAAGGACATCTCATTCCAAATCACATAGCAAGTATGAGGCATTTCATTCAAGATCACACAACATGAATAGGGTATTCTATTCCAGATCATACAACAAAAATAGAGCATCTTATCCCATATCTCACAACAAGGATAAGGCAATACACTGCATAGGGTACAAAGATAATCTTATTTCATGAAACATTGGTTTTTCATTTTTTCATATAACGCCAACATCATCAATGACACATGCCACATGTTTTAAGATAACAACTCTATATTAATATAATTTTTCCTATACCAACATCTCTTTCTTTTAAATACGTTTTTTTTTTATAAAATTAAAAAGGTTGAAATGAAATTTTCTAAAGTTTTAAATATACTCTCACAACCTTAAAAAATAGTTTGAAAGTACTTTTATCATTGATTTTGGATTAAAAAAATTGTTAGTGTTTTGTTTTAGAAGTACTTTTTAACTTTCAAAAATGTTAAATTATCTATATATAAACCTAAACAAATTAAAATTTGTCCTTACTTCAAGTATTATGACAAAAATCATTAACATTGTGTAAAAAGAAAAAACTTTAAAATAAAAAAAATTAAAAATGATTTAATCACTTTTAAGTAAACAAATGTGAAGAGATTTTAACTACAAATCTTTTAATCACTAAAAATTGAGCTTTGTTGTCTTTGGGACTTTTATTGGCAAATGAAGTTTTCCAGGTAAGTTAAAAAAAAAAAAAAAAAAACAGCCAATTTTAAAACAAATTGTGTCCTCATTTTGTACACCAAATTTTTTTTCAACAGCTAACTTAAAAACTAATTTCTTTATAAGAGAATTAAAACTTTAAAGTTAAAACATAAAATTCTAAAATTAAAATCTCTTCTTAAAACATACTTAAATAGTATATAATCAAATAAAAAAAAAGTAAATCGAATATTAACACGCAAACAGCTACTAGCATACCGCCTCCATTAAAACACTTAGGGAGTGTTTAAGGTAAGAATTGAGTTATTATAGTCTTAGATTATTAGAATTTGGTTATAATAATTTGTGCTTGAGGTGCATATTATTTTAGTTTGGATCACAATAGTATGTGTTTGGTATAACAACTATTTTAGTTTGATAAGAAAATAGTAAATATTGTAACACATAATAAAACATTGATAAATATAAAATACTAAAATTGTAGTGATAACTTGTAGAAATACAAGTTATTGTGCCCTTACTTTTTGGTAGAACAATGGAGCCAAAACACAGGATGACGTGTCAAAACGAGAAGCTTCTATCGCAAATTCATAAACATGAGAGACTATAACTTGCATAAGTCTCCATGTCTATTTACCCATGTTTTTCAGTGTTTTATCACATGATTATAAAGAAAAGAAGACACAATGAATCAAAAGAGGAGTGGGTGTAAGAGTTATGCGATAGGAAGCTAGCTTGTCTGACGATTAAACATTCCTAGGTGAGGAACCACATCATCACGCAATGAAGATTCACTAACAGACAAGAATGGTAGTTGGAGTTGATGTGACTTAATAAGGACTGCAATTGGCACTGCTATGTCAAAAGAATAGAAACTTTTCCCCTAAAGTAGTCTATATAAAGCTCCCATCCCTACGATGTGACCTTGTCTGATTTAAATTGACCAAAACCTAGAGAGCTTCATGAGAGCCAACAAAAAGAACTAGCTTTTCCACCTTTTGTAAAATATTTCTCACCTATTCTCTACCTTGTAAGTGAGAGTTTTGAGATAAATTAGAGAGAGAAACCATCATCTTCTTTCCCCTAACTTGTAAAAGAGCCAAGGAATGCTTAGACATTCTACGACTCGACTCCCATTTCTTGCTTTCCATTTCTGTACTTTTATTGTACAGCAGCTGAAGACCTACATTTTTTAATACATTACAACTTTATTCCCTTTCAATCCGTCATCTTTTTACTATTCATCTGTTGAAGTGTTACAAGTAGCTTAGGCTTGTGATAAGTTCTTGATAAGAGATATAGCTTATAGGGCTCAACGTGTTTAGCTGAGATTTACTCCATCCCTTGTCCAACCTTTATCGCTAACTGCTAGAGAGAGTGAATAACAAGGACATAGCTAAATGCGTAGAGGAAGGAGTTTGGAGGCAAACTTCATCCTAGCGATCAAACCTCCATCATTTGTGTCTTGAAAGGATAAAAAAATGTGCTAACTTAGCACTGAGAGGTTGTCACCCTTAAAAGAGAGGTAATGTGATCCTTACAAGTGATGAAATCTAGATAGATATCACATAATTAAACTTTATCATTTGCATCCCGAGAGGCAAGTACATGTGGCATTTAGACACTGAGAGGTGTTACCCTTAATTAGAAGATGATTACTTGATTCCTATCGCATCAAGGACTACCACATGACTTAATCGCCTAGAACATGCATATTGTCCTTTACACTTTCTTAATACAAGTTAGCTCACTTTCCACACTTTCCCCCCTCCTTACCACTTTTTACAGAATTTCTAGTGTAGATAGTAGTTTTAATACACATACATGCATTTACTTTATATTGTATAGAATTGTATACCGCCTAGATGAGAAGTAAACTTTATAACTAAAGTTTGATAGAAATTTCATGTGTTCGACCCTGGCTTATCCAAGAAATCTATCATTTCACTTATACTTAGGCAAGCGATAAGAAAACTTGTACTACATATTTATCGTTTGGAAATCAGTAACGCAAATATAGAAAATAGCACATTTTATCGCATATTCCTATCTTAATCGCCTACTAAGTCACACACTTAGAGCTTAATATAGCATATCTATGAACAACGTTGCACACAATACAATCGAATCAAGCATGTAGCAAATGAGAGATTTTGAAATAATATTTACCCTAGCTAGTTGAGGATTTTTAAATAGTATCTACCGTAGCAAGAGTTGATTATTATAATTTTAGATAATCTTTAATCCAAAAGTCCCTTAAGAATTTAAAGAATTCAATACACATATACATGAAAATAGACGTATGGATGGTTTTCAAATAAAGATTCTAAACAAATGCTTAAATAAGTTCTACAAGATATTTCTCAAGAAGAATCTAAACAATGTATTGTAAATTGGTACAATTTTAAAACTTTAATTTTTACAAAAATGATTCAAAAAGAAAGAAAGAAAGAAAAAGTATTCCAAGGTAATGAGTGTAAGAGGCTTTTGAATGTGTAATGCTAAAGTTAAAAAGAGAGAAAATTGGAAGTGGAAACAAAAAGTTTGCACAAAAAAGAATAATCATAATAAAAGAGAAAGAAAAGAAAAGAGAAGAGAAGAGAAAGAAAGAAAAGAAAAAACAAAAGGGGAAAGGGAAAAAAAAGGGAGGGATCTTTTGGTATAAAAGAATTGGACAGAGGGGTTTGTAAATAAAAGGACACATTGTCCTTTTGGAAGTGAGGCACTTTTTTACAAACTCCCACTAAAGCCCCTCTCTACCTTACACTACACACTCACACTGCCCTTTCTATATAACCTACCATTTTGTACCCTTTTTCTTAGCTTACCCTTCCTTTTTCTAGGGTACCCTTCAATTTCCCATTTTTCACCCCCAAACCCTAATTTTTTTTGTTTAATCTTTTTTTAGTACAATAATTATGGAAAAATTAGAGATCGATAGAATGTCATGTTGATTACTCTTAAACTAAATTTAATTCGACAGTTTAAATATTATTTGTATTTTTGATCGTTTTGGTCTTTCATAAAAATAGGAATCAATGAATAAAATGGTCACTCTTTTATAGACCAAAATTAACCAAAGTTAAAAGTATTTAAGCCTTTTTTATGTCTTTTTATTGTTACATATACCAGCGAAAACCAAATTTAATAAATTTGAAATTTTGAAATCTAAAATGAAACTCACAATATACCAAATATACACTAAAACAAAATTTTAGAAACAAAAAATATGTATTTGTTTTCTCTCTTTCATCTGCTGTTGTTCATTTGAGACATTTAGAAAAGTACTTTTGATTAAATTAGAAGTTTAAGATTGAAAAATCTTAAAGAATGTGGTTCTTTTATCTTTAAACTTGTAGAATGGTTTGATTAGAGATGTACAAATTTTGTGTAAAGTAAAAGGTAAATTGTAAAAAATGAAAATGAAGGGATTAAATGGGAAAGTGAAGGAACAAATTTGGAAGGTTGATGTAATATTAAATTAAATAATTAAATTGAATAACACGAGAAGAGTTATTTTGCTTTCCCAAAAAAAGAGTGTACAAAAAGGATGTACGTTTTTGGACGATATTGACCACTAACTCATTCACGAGTTGGTTATTTTATCCTAAACTTTTTTTCTCTTTATTATAATACTAACTCTCATTTCCTCTCTCTCTCTCTATCTATATTTTTTATTTCAATTTAATTCTAACCTCAAAATACTTGACCATTTTATGTATAAGTTTTTATATTCTCAATTCTCGAATTTTCGGTCCTTGTAGTCTCAATTTTTAGTGTAAATTTTCAAAACATATTCACAAAGTTTATTTTTTAATATTTAAAAAGTAAAGCATTAAAATTTATTAATGTAATTTTATAAATTGGAATTGCTTATTAAAAAGATGCTCGTTAACGTAAACTTAACTCAACCAATATCTTTATCTATGTTAGATTTTCTTAGATATGTCGTTGATAGAGTTAAAATTTTACAATATTTATAAATATTTTAATTCATTTTACTATTTTTAAAATAATTTAAACAGAGTGAGAAAAATCTTTTTTTAAAAAGATTAGAAAAAGAAAAATGGATTTTAATAAGTGTGAGAATGTAAATGTGTTTTTAAGAAGTAATTTAAGCAAATCCATTCACAACTAACCTTACCAAATAAAGATTTTTACTTCATCAGTTCCAACTGAAAAGAGAAAAATCAAAAAACAAAAAAATGATCTAAAATATAAATAAAAATGGATAGGAATTAAACTATGAAAAGAGTTGGGGATTTTCTTTTTAAAAAGAATTGATAAAAGGAAAATAAGAAAGTGAGGGGTAGAGAGAGTTGGGGGGCCCAGTCTCAGCTATTGAGTGAGCCAATCATGCTTTCTCTCTCATCCACCAACTTTTTCAGAGCTATTTCTAGAGAGAGAGGGAGGGAGAATATTTGTAAAAATAATATATATTTGATATAAGAAATTTGGAATGGAGACAAAGGGAAAGCTGAGTTTTGAGAGGATGAATTTGGAATTATGCAAAACAATAATAATTTAGGAAGAGAATTTTTTTCAAATAAGAATCTTTTTTCTTTCTTTTTCTTTTCTTTTCTTTCTTTTTTTCTTTCTTTTTTTCTTTTTTTTGTTCAGGAGTGTTCAATAATGAAGGGTTGTTTGTTTTGTTGACACAATTGGGAGCCACACTCCCATTTTGACATTGACATTTTTTCTATCCCATAATTGCCCCCCTTTCTTCTACCTCTATTCTTCTTCTCCAATCATCACCTTTCTTTTAAACACTTCTCATTTTATTCTATAACCTATTAACTTATGACTTACTTTAAATGTAATAATGATGATTAGGACAAAAAAAAAAAAGAAAAACCTAAGATTTCAGACACTGCACATGTTAAACCATGAATTTATTATTAGGAAAGACATGACCTATAAAAAACAAAGATTGGACATTGATTTGGTAATTGTACTATTGTGTTTGATGTCTAAGTTAATGCAGTAAGAGTTTTGAGGTGTGTATATATAGGGTTGATGATCTAGGTTTTCTTCTAGATCTTCTTCAAATTTAGACTAACAGGTTCCTAGTTTTTCTTCCAAATTTAGTGTTGGGTATGTCATATGTGTGCATAATTACACACGCCTAAATTAAAAAGGTTAACATCATCCTTGTTCTTGGTCAAGGAGAAGGTGATCATTTTTACAAGCGTTCCATATCATATGGTTCATCTAGCCTTAAGGTTGTGTATGTTCTAAATTTGGTGTTTTGGTCCTAAATTTGATTTCCTTCCATTAAGTTCTAAGTAACAGGGAATCTAGTTTACTTGTGTACACAAGTTCAACTTTGCTATATGATAAATATGGTGAGAATTTTAGATGAAATTTATTTTGAAAATATAT
>JBBPDI010000005.1:4294390-4309740 GCA_037974545.1 Cucumis variabilis
ATGCTCCTCAATTGATGTCCTTTTATAATATATGCTAGATGAAAATTATTATTAACTTTTCTTAGAGAAAAAGAAAGGTATTGACAAACATATATACACATAAAATTATTTTAAATAATAAAATTGCTGAAAAGATTTACAAATATAACAAAATATTGTGTTGGTACAATGGTTGTGGAAATATGAATCAAACCTCCACACCTCTAGGATGATAAATTATGTTGATTATACGATGAGCTAATTAAACTTGTTCTGACAATATAAATATACTCATTAACAACTTAAAAGATATGTGGTTTGAATTTCCAACTTTCATTAAATTAACAACAAAAAAAAAAAGTTAAAATACCATTTTGGTTTCTATACTTACACAAATTTTAACTAAACGAATTTATAATCACTTATCCCTTGTGTAAGAACATAATAATGTTTTCGATGAAATTTCTTACAAGTATAGATTAATAAATTGACTAGGAATCATATATTTTAGCCAAATATCCATTTAAAATCGAATTTTGGGATCATATCAATTTAAATTTTAAACTAATAATTGTATCAATTTAAATCCCCAACAAACAGTAAACTATTAGTTATATGAAATTAGACCTTAAACTTTTATAAGTATATAAATTTAAACTTTGAAATTTCATAAATGTATCAATTTAAACCCTCCACTATGTTTTATTTGGATATACACTTATGAAAGTTAAATGTTTAAATTGATACATTTATGAATGTTCAAGATTTTATTTGATACACTTATGAAAGTTTAGTCTAATTTGATATAACTAATAATTTAAGGTTTAAATTTATATATAACCTTTAAACTTTGATGTTTAAATTGATATATAATTTTAGATTAGGGTTTAAACTAAAACTACAAGTTAATATTTGCCTTGTTTTTATAAACTATGAAATCATTGTTCGTACCTAGCAAAAATTTACCCTTAATTTTGAAGATAATTTTTGTGATTGGGAGTAAATTGTTGCAAAAACGAAGTATACGATTAAATTATTATTTATTAAAATTTAAAAACTGAAGTCATAAATTAAAGGGACATTTTTAAAAATAGAAAAATAAATTAAAATATTTACAAGTTATAGCAAAATTTTGGATTCTATCACTGATAGTCTTCTATCACTATATAACATATCAATGACTATTAATAATATAATTTTGCTATAAATTGTAATTATTTTTGTGAAATTTACTATTTTTGAAAAATTTTCCAAAACTAAATCGTTATCCTTTTCTCATTAATCTTTGCCTTAGACAACTCTTTCTTAACTCACATTTGCTTCTTATTCAAATTATTTGCTTCACATTTAACCTCACTACTTTTTCCACATTTTTACTTCTTCTTTTTAATCTTAATCTTGGACAAATTTAATATCTCTCATTTTATTTTCTTTATTTCTTTTTATACATTTAGTTATTTCCACTTTAGTGTTTTTCAATTTAAAAATATTTATTAAGAATGAAGTATAAATTTGCACAAAAAGTTCTATCTTGAAATATAAAAAACAATAAAGGGTTTTATTATTAACTACTTTTTGATAAAAGGCACTTCTTTTCTTTTTAAAGCATTTCTCAAATTCAACTTTTTTTTTGCTTTTTTATTAAAGCAATATGAAATACAATGGGAGTGGGGGATTGACAAAAGGTAAGTGTAAGTCATTACTAATTTTGAAAACAATGAAAAGGTATTTTTAGTCTATTATTAAAAACAACTTACAAAGTTTTTATAGTATTTATTAAGATAATAAAAAATTAAGAATTTTTTTTCTAAGAAAAAAAAGGTTGGGATAAGATTGAATGTATTATCTTTTAAAACTTTTACCAACAATGATGGCAAGATTGACATATCAACGTGTAGTATACTAGCAACAAAAGATTATATGTGTATTTTAGATAAATATTTAGCATACATTATACTTTGAAATACCAATGTTTTAGTAAATATAGAACAAAGCTTAGATTCTCATTGGGGTTCACCTAGTCACTTGTCCATGTTATATATTTGAAATCTAAAACCTTACGGGACCGTTTGGGGAAAGGAAAGGAATAAGGGAGAAAAGAAATAAGAAAATTGAGGATTAAGGGGAGGAAATGATTATTATAATCCTTGTTTGGGGAAAGAATTAAGTGGAAGGAATATGGAGGATTATTTATAAGACTTGTTTGGGGGAAGGATTAAGTGGAAGGATTATTGGGGATTACTATAATCCTTGTGTTGGAAAAATGATTGTGCAGGAAGGATTATGTGAGAAGGATTATGACAAAAAAATTATATATTTTTTTATTTGTATAATTTTTTTTATTTGTACGTTAACCCCAATATAAGAAAAAAATACATAATTATTTTTTTCCTAGAAATGAAATTATTGTTTGTTTTTTTTTGCGAACCCAATACAAAATAAACAATGTGCTAATATTTTTTGGATTTGTGTAAATTGTTCGTACGGTAAACCCTCTACAACAAAAAATTATTTTCAAATTCATTTTTTTAGTTAAGTTGTATCGTAATCCAAGAGTTCACAAAAAAATTGTATTGATTTTTTTTTGTTGATTTTGTGTAAATATTTTTTACACGTAATATACTTTCAAAAGTAAAGTTTTTTTTTCATTTGTACAGTAGTTTTTTTATTTCTTTTTTAACATTAAATCTAGTACACAAAATAAAGTGTATTAATTTTTTTTGTTGTGTAACATATGTTTATGAAATTTATACCGTAAATTTAATTAATACAAAAATTGTATTATTTAATTTTTCATTTGTCTTCAATGTGTAGTTCAATTTGATCCGTAAATCTAATACATTAAAAAATTTACTTTTTTTAAAAAAAAAATTATGACAAATATTTGTTTTTTCTACCGCAACCCCATATGAGAAAAAAGTTGAATTACATTTTTTTTCAATGTGTAAAAAATGCTTATGCAATGTTTTCCATAAACCAAATATAAATAAAAATTGTATTAATTTATTTTTTTTGCGTTTGTCTAAACTTATTTATTTTGTTCGTAATGTTTTTCAAGACGATGAAAAATTGTATTAAAATAATGTTTATACTTCATTTCTACTGTAACCTCAACACTTAGCAAATACGTATTAATTTTGAAGTTGATTTTGTATAAAAAAAAATTTGGACCGTACACATAATACACAATACAAACAAATTGTATTATTTTTTTCATTTATGTAAAATATGTTTCTTCAAATTGTACCGTAAATAGAATACAAAAAGAAATTTGTATTTTAAGTTTGTATCATCAATCGTATAGAATAAAAAATTGTATTCCATAGTTTTTATTTTTTCTTTCATTTTTAATATTTTCTTCCATTTATTAATTTTGTTTTCTTCATGAAAACGATAATCAATATACTAGAGATGATGACTAATTCATTTGGCGCAAAGAGAATGAAGAAGAAGAGAGGAAAATTAATTCATTTGAGAAAAAAAAGAAATAAGAGGATTAATTTGGAGAGAAGAATAAATAAATGAGGAAAGAGAAGAAGAAATAAATGAAGAAAAAGAAGAAGAAAGAGAAGAATTATATTGGAAAATGAAAGGATTATATTGGAAAATGAAAGGATTCAGTAGGTAAAGTGGAGTAATAAACCATGAAAGAGAAGGAATAAGGGAGATTAAAGGTATTACTTTCCTTTCCTTCCCCTCCCCTAAAGGCCTCTAAGTATTGAGTGTGTCTCATGAAATACAACAACATTGGAAGAAGAATGTGCATCCTTAAACAATTGAAAAACAAAAGAAAAAATAAAGGATTTTCGAAAGTACAAACTTTTGAAACTGTTTTAAATTGAAAAAAAAAATTGTTTATCATATTTGAAAAATTAAAACTCAACGTTAAAAAAAGTTTACATAAAAATAAGATTTAACTTTATCAAAATTCATAAACTTTGTCACAAATAGAACTCTAGTATCAATTTTATTTTGAGAGTTTTTTTTTTCTCTAAAATCATATGGTATATATATATATATATATATATATATATATTTAATTATTCATTGAACAAATAATTTTTTTTAATGATATTTGGAACAAAAACTTATCAAAGGGTCAAACTTATGACATTGTATAAAATTTAGGATTAAGAATACAACAGTTATTTATTTGATGTGCAATTTGATAAAAGTGAAAATATGGAGTAAAGCTTTATATTTTATTTTAACAATATAATGCAACAAAATTGTTGTGCTAAGTACTATTATCCATTAAGTTATGTTGATTATGATACATATGAACTGTAATATATATATATATATATGAACAAAACTTTGGTGCAATTCCGTTCCAGCAATCTACAATAACAATGTACTATGTGACAAAATATATTTTTTGAAAAAATATATTTTTCATGTGAATATTAAGGGGCATGGGATTAGAGATTTACGTCTATTTATTTCACTAACATTTGTGAAATATTATTCGTTGATGTTTTGATTACATAAGATTTTTATAAAAAGGATTTTATTTGAATGCATTAGACAGGATATGGTTCTATTAGTTACAAATATGTTACTTTTCTTACTATCCACTTTTGAAGATATATATTCTTTTTGTTAGATGGCTTGAAGTTATTTTTTAATAATAATTATTCAGTGTTTCCTTAAAAATAATTTTAGAAGATTGTCATTTTATAAAAGAAAATTTATTTCAAAATCACAAAAGTTGTTGAAAATATATATTTTAAAATATAATAAGATTTTAAAATTTATGTGCTAATGTTAAAGTTTGATATCAATAGTAAATTTGTAATCTTTAAAATATAATAAATTTTCTTTTAACAAAATAGAAAAACTAGCACATGTGTGGTATCTGTACATTGTTAATCCAATAATCAAGTCGGTTACTGTTTAGAGAGAGAGTTAAACAGTAGAAGTTCGAAAAATGCATTTTCGTTTATCTCATATTTAACGAGTCAAAAAGAATAGGTTTCATCACGATTGTTCGCGTAATTAATTAAGCTGTTATTAACTGTTGTGATTTTTTGTTGTGAATCGTTGGATCCATTTCACTAGTGATCCAAGTATGTGCAAACGTGCAACACTTATGCATTGTGATTTGATGGTTGACCTTATAAGTTTCCATACTTAGCTAAATAAATACATGACTAGATGGTTGATCCTGTGGGTTAGTCTCCATAATTAGACAAATAATATATATGGCTAGATGACGATCCTATGGATTAGTCTCCATAATTAATAATTCTATGGTTAGATGGTCGGTCTTATGAGTAGGATTCCATACTTGAGTAAAATAAGTATTAATTTTTTCTCTCACAACACTATCAATGATGGATGTTGATAGTTTTTTATTAATGTCTATCAATGTCACTGATTCAACACTAATATAAGATTTATCAAAGTCTATCAATTTATCATTGATAAAATTTTAAATTTTGTTATATTTTGTAAATATTTTGTAAATATTTTGTTCCATTTTGTAATATTTAAAAGCTAACAATTTTATAAAACTACTTTTAATTTAAGCACTCCTGATTTTTAGTTATATTTAGTTATATAAATTCATATAGAGGGTTATACAAAACAAGCTATAAACTATTACTTTTTAATCAGACACCTTGAGGAAAAGTGATTTTTATTTTGACCTATAAAAATGAGTTTACTTTAAAAAATGTTTTTTTTTCCCTCCAAAATCAGCCAAACAACAATTATTAGATCTATCCATGTCTATGTTATGGGCCCCCTGCAGGGGAAAGCCCAATTATTGGGCCAAGTAGAGATTAAGATGGGGCTACGGCCCAAAACAGAACAACAAGCCCACAATAGACATATAAAAGAAGGATTACTTAAATTGACTTTTCACAAGTTTATATCGAAAAAAATATATATATTAAGAATTTTGAGCAAAACACTTAAGAAATTAAATTTCACATGTTTTTTAGTTTTTGATTATGAAAAAAAAAAACGTGTATAGAAATACTTTTGAGAAAATGTAACCAAATATTAGGAGTGTTTTATTCAAAACATTTTTTTTTATAAAAAAGAAATGTTTGGAAGATGTTATGAGTAGATCTGAATTAAAGAAGGTTCAAAGTTAAATTTAAAATTTGAGATTAAAATACCCGATTCAAGGCTCAAGTAGGCATTGGACCAAGCAAACTACGTGCAAAGGCCCATGATGTCACCCTTGGCCTCTCAGTTTGGGATGAGGCTGAAGGTGGCCAAATTGGTCTGGGGTGTACAATAATTTAAGGATGGTTGTAAATTTAACAATTATATTCAAAATAATTAAGTATATAGCAGTATTTTAAAAGAATTGCAAATATAGCAAAATTTGTCAAATTTTATCAATGATAGAAGTCTATCACTGATAGACCATGTTGCAAATATTGGTCTATCATTGATAGACCCATACTAGTCTATCAACAATACAAGTTTATCAACGATAGTTTTGCTATATTTATAATTTTTTTTAAATGTTGTTATATCTTTAATTATTATTGCTAAAATAGTCATCAATTACAATTACCCAATAATTTATCATCCATAGCCTGATACCAAAGATTGAGAAGTGATTGGATAATTGTGAGTTTAAATTCTAAGATGCAAAAGAAAACCCCTAAGTCAACCAGCCTATATTTACTTGCATCATCATGACTTTACAAGAAGTAGTCTGTTTACTTCATGTTACAACCAAAAGAGTCTTTTATTAACTTAGACATTAAAGACGTGCTACTACACCAGTGCCTATATTCTCATTTGTTTTATTGATCACATTTTCTTTGACTTTCAAGTTTATTGTTGCAAACATCAACATGTGTGTTTATTTTCTAATTAGAAACATTTTTTTTCACAAACAATCCAAACAAACTTTGAAGATATAGGCAAAAAAAAAAAAAAAAAGTAAAAATACTTCCCACAATTTTTCTACTAGGAAAAATGATCTAATAATGGGTCCAATTATTTTACTTTTCTCTCTAATTTTCTTTTAGAATCCATCATGAGATAAATTTCCAACACAACTTCTAATATTTTAAATATATTTATTAAGGAATTAAGTTCAACAAACTCAATCAAATCGAAACAATTGCTTATGCTCAAAGTTAATTGTGAGACCCTAATTATGCTTTTCCCTATGCAATGAGATTTATGCGAAATGAATAGTAAGTGTGATAAAGCTCCCATTTAAAAGTAACTCGCGTATTGCAAGGAGGCTACACGATAAAGGAAGTTTATTGGAAAGATGCGACGTAGCGAACTGTTAATTAGGTGTTGAACTTACTTCACCTGGAAGTAATAGCGTAGCTATTGTGTCAATAGATTGACGATTGATTTGACCTTGCCGCCCAATTCGAATTGAGGATAAGGATTTGACATAAACACGTGGCGTTATGTGATTGGACCATTCTCGTTGTCAGCATAAGTCATTATTTCTATGTGGAAAACGTCACCGAAAAAGCCTATAAATAGATGAAGCATGACCATTTTGGTGTTGCTTTTACCGTGTATTGAGTTAAAAAAAGAATTTAGGAAATTTTCAAAACCCTTGAATATCGACAAGAGATTGCAAGGAAGTTCTTGTTTTGGAGCTGAGTGAAGAAGTTAGCTGATTGTTGAGTGTGAGTGACTCTTCTTATAAAATGTTTTCAAATAAAAAGGATTTTTAAAATGTGTTTGAATCGTTAAATATATTTCCATGGAGACTATGGACTATGTGATTTCTCTTATGCTTTTCAATTCTTAAAATGCATGACTTGAAAATGAATTGGACTCATTATGAACTGAAATGATGTGATGAAATATGTATTATAGAGAATGCATGAAATTTAATAAGTTTGAAATGAGATGATCTTTTGTACCCTATGCGATGAGAATGCCTCATACTTGTTGTGTGATTTAGTATGAGATATCTTATCCATGTTGTGTGATCTAGGATAAGATGCTCTATTCTTGTTGTGTGTTCTGGAATAGAATGTCCTATCATGCTATGTGATCTTGAGGAGGATGTCTTATACTTGTTGTGTTATCTGGTATGTGGTGCTTTCCGCTTGCTGTGTGATTTGACATTGGAAGACACATCGTACATAGTAGAGTTGATGGATCTTGCTAAATGTGTTGAGGTTACTCGCATAGTTGCAATTTGACAAAAGAATGTGTTAAATGCTTGAGCTATGGAAATGGTATAAAGATGTAATTAAACATGCATGATGTTTTTGCAAGATGACTATGTTGTATGCGAAATGCATACGCTGCGATATGAATTATAGTGAAAGAATTGAAAGGAAATGATTTCCTTATGAATTATGATGAGTGATTTAAAAGGGAAAATTTCATAATGGTTGATTGAGATAGCGAGAATCTCCTAACATATCAAAATTGATTTTATTTAAACTCAATGCCTTATTATCATTGTTATATATTATTCTTACCACCTTCTATGGCGAAATAAATTTAATGTACTAAGGCAAACTTTGATGAATCAAAGATTTTGATAAAAGATCTCACTCACTAGACGTTTTCCTCTAACCTCTTAATGTTTTTGTTATTCTCCCCCGTCCCCACGTAGCGAAGGATATCCTATATTGAACTTGCAACCTTTATCGTCTATTGTGTCCTTGTAATCACATCATTTGGTAGTGGACACTGTTATCTCACATAGCATGTAGAAGCTAGGTGAGAAGAGTCAAGTTGATGTTTTGAGTCTGTATTTAGTCCTTTTTAAAAGTCTTGTGTACTATAAATCAAATGTACTCTCACAATTAGTTTATCAATGAAGTTTTCTTGTTTCATTCAAGTTCAATTTCCACATTTAAAATTATGGTTGCATTTATTTCTGCTTACTAAGCATTCAATGCTTTATCTTAAGGGAGTTATGCATTGGATGTCTAGGTGGCAAGCCTCCACTTGATCACATAAAGTGACATTTAGAGTCGGACTTGACATTAATAATGTGTGTAAATTCAAAATTCATATCAATGATGAGCTAATTAATCATGTACTATTATGCCATAAAGTTCAATTGTTGAAGATAAAATACTACAAAAAGAAAACACTAAGGGTGTTTTGGGCCCATATTTGCAAGGAGTGGAATGGCTAAAATAGCCCACTTTTTGTTTGGGGCCCGAATTATGAAAACCCTAGTATTAGGGTTTTCATAATCCCTGTATTTCCTCTCAACGCTTCAGTAATTCTACTCGTATTTCCTCTCAACCCTTCCCTTAATTCGGCTCACTCCACCTCTCAATCCTCTATGGTTGTTCAGCGTAATCCTTCTCCTTCTTAGCGTAAGCCTTCTCACTTCTTCCTCGTGTTCTTTATTCTTTACATCTTTGTTCCCATCCTTCTCCGAATCTTAAATCTCCATCGTTTTCCTTTTTGTTTTCATCTTCAAAGCTCATATCTTTGTCGTTTTCCTCTTTCAATCTCAATTCTTCATTGTTTTTTTCATTGAATGGCCTGTTTTCAACCCCTTACCTCTGATTCCCCTCTCATTCTCCTTGAATGGTTTTGTTGAAGGCTAGGCTTCTAAATCTTTCCTCCTAAACCCTAATCGTTGTCCGTCGTTGGTTTTGTTGACGACTTCGTTTCATAATGCGCAGTGTCCCAAACCATGAACAAAGCAATCTTGAGGGTACCCACCGATCTTAAATTGGAGCACTGCACCGTGTTGCTGGAAGATAACGCTTAACAGATTGTCGATATTTTTGTTTCTTCCTTCTATCGTCTGGTTCTTGTGTTTTTATGTGTTCATCTTTATTTGTTAATGTATTACAAACTCTTTTGTTAGAAAGCTTCTATGTTAATGAATTCATGTTTCGGTAAATATATATTGCAAATGTCTTTTGGTCTTGTTTTGTTACATAAGTAACTACATGGGCAAATTGTAACTATTTATGCTTAAACTAATATTGAACACAATAACCTAAAGCAACTAGGAAATGACTTTGTAGAGATTAACTCAAAATTAATCAAATGAGGATCTTAAATAAGAAGATTTGGAATTATGTAGGACAAAAAATAGTAGTGAAAAAGCAAGACTAAAGCTAAATTAATGAAATGAACGTCATAATTAAGAAGATTAAATAAAATTATTTGAACAAAGATGTCGAACAATGTAACAAGAGATTTTGAATATAATACGCAATATATAATATGATCTCGAGCGAAGTTGTCCCGAGATGCCCCTAAGCTAAAGAACATAAGCATTATGTAATATGATATTGAACTAATGTTGCCTTGAGATGCCCCGACCTAAAGAACATAAGCATTATGTAATATGATATTGGGCTAAGGTTGCCCCGAGATGTCCCCAAGTTTAAAAATATAAACAATTATGTCATTGATCTCGAGCCAAAGTTACCTTAAGGTGTCTCCAAGTTTAAAAACAGAAGCAATTATGTCATTGATCCCGGATCAAAGTTGCCGTAAGATGTAACCAAGTTTAAAAACAGAAGCTAAAATGAAAACTAAAAACTAAGACCTAGACATTTTTTAGACATTTTTAGGAAAATATCTTTGCCATAAATTAAAGAAGATGACCAACATAGAACTTCCTCCATCACTCACTCCACCAAATCATTTTTTTTTAGTGAAGGTTAGTCATTTTTAGGCCAATTAGTTTAAATTAAAGTTCAATTTTTAGTCATAGAAGAAAAAATATTGTGGAATTTCTTGAACAAGAGCTCCCTTTCATGGCTAACTCCAGTCGCAACCTAGGAAAGGACTGAAAGGAATCGTAGCATAGGGAATGTACGTGTCTTGTCGAAAGGCTTGTTTTGGGAATTCTGACTCCAAATATAAGAAGGCAGAGGCAAAATGACATCGCCAAATGACCTTGTAAAGTGTCAGACAATCCCCATTTCTTTAAGGTTGTTCTTGCTGATGCTTTCAAGAACACAAGAAGAAAGAAAAATGTGAAGATAAGATTAAAAGTAATAACATACTTTTTGAGTTAGATGCCAAGTTCAGGTAAACTTTATAAATATTAATTATTATTAAATGGGGAATAAAATACAATAAAAATTAATGAAGAGAAGTTGGACAAGGGGTTAGACTTTACACAAGAAGATATTTTGATTGCAACTGTTATGAAAGCTTTCGGATAAGCTTAGGAAAACAAGGGAAATACTTTATGAAGAAACACTTTAAACAAACACTCCAAGATCTTTTAGATGCCTTTTAGTTTTGACCATAGACAGTTTATGTATTTATAAGGTGCCTAATTTGAAAAATAAATGTTGTTAGAAAAAGTAGTTTAACTGCAAGCCCCATAAGTAATATCATTTAATAGCCAATAGTCTATTGTTGATTCAAATATTTTAAAAAAAAATTGTTATATATTATATTCTAATGTGTAACTTTTTACAGTGATACAGAATTAAATTTTGAACTAAAAGAGGGAGAATCGTGTTAATTATTATTGACTTAAAAAGCTCACTTTGATTGTGTAGTTCCAAAACGTATTGAGATCTTTTACATAACTCAAAACATGATATGTGTTTGAGGCGTAAACTATCTTAGTTTAAGACTTAAACTAATAGTAATATTATAATAAAAAATAAAAAAATAAAAAACATGATAAAAGTAATTAAAATAGTAAACACTTTTAGCAAATTTATTTAAGTGAAAATCATGTATGGGTAAATATATTCTTTATCGTGCATGCGATTAATATATTTTTACTTTTCATGCACTTGTTTAATTTGTTACTACTACGTGGGATTTTTTTTATGAATCTAATGAGCTTGATGGAACCTAAACAAAGATATAAATAAAATTATAAAATAAGAAGAGATTACAGATTTTGTTTTTAAAGAAAAGTTGTTTTTTTTTTTATTTTTTCACCGAAAGCGGTGGTTCTCCAAACCAAACAAAAAAGAAAAGAAAAGAAAATCAAGCGTAAGAATCAGAGTTATTATAAGATGAACCAACGCACATGTTCTTGTTCTTGTTCTTTCTCGTCATTGTAAGCTTCATGTAGTATACTAACTTAATGTTCACAACATCTTTGTCATTCGGAAACTCACAGTTTGAATACTCTTTATCCAAGTCAAGTAGAACAAAGAGAACATACAATGAAATTCAAGACAATGCAATGTAAGATCATGAAAACAAAAAAAAAAACAAAAACAATCTTTATCAACCCTAAAAGTTTTGAATATAAAAATCGAACATCTTCATGCTATGAAATAAAATGAAAATGAAGCATAATAACTTAGAACAAATAAAGTTATTTATGATTAAATAGTCAATTGATAAATTTTTATACAAACATGACAGGACGATTGACTTAAAAGATGATGAGTTCTAATTATATATTTTTTTAAAAATAATGCGAAAATAGTGAAATAGTCATTCAGTCAGTCAAAATTTTGAAATACAATCGATGATAACTGTGGGCTAAATATGATAAATTGGAATCCAATAAATATTAAGATGCATATGATTAAGGTTGATTTTTCATCAATCTAAACCAATTAATTTCAATTACTCAGGATTCCATTTGATTAGCTTTGAGCAAACGTGGCTTAAGAGAAAAGGAGAAGATGTTGTGATGGAAAAAAGAAAAAGGAGAAAGGGGAAGTATTGATTAGGACTTAGTAGTAGATGAGAGATAGATATTAGATAAGGATTTGAAGATCGATCCCATCAATGACAGTAAAGAGGGTGGCCATGTCTTTGGATTGTATTGTACTGTACTGTGTGTCTTTAACAATTTTGATCTCTAAATATATTCATTCAACAAAGCCCACGTGATGAGAACATTCTTTGCCACGTGGGTTTTCACTCTAAGCTAATCACAATCTCCCACGTGTACTTCTCCATTTGAAAACCCTAACCCTCTTGTGTCCTTTGTGGGGCACATCCCATCCCTGTTGGCCCCACCATACCCTATTTCTAGAGGACACACATGCTTATATAATTTCCATCAACAAGTTCACAACTATAAATCATTGTTGAAGTATTGGTCACATCTACTTCTTTTTCTTTCTTTCTTTCTTTTTTTTACTCTGGAGATATTAGCCAAATATTGTTGGATTATTTTGAAAGTGCTAAAGTAAAATAAACACAGTTTAATTAGATATGGTAAAGAAAAAAATTATGTGTGGTAATCTTAATCAAATCTCGAGAGGAATCGGCTTCGAGATTATCCTAAAAATGCATGTGAAACTCATATGATCTTGGGACTCCATCAACGAAGCACGGGACAAAGTCATAAATCTCGGTCGAGATTCATCATCTACATAGATCAAGAGTCATGAAAAAACCAAGATTCTTCAAAGGAGTTCACGAAAAACTATAAAATCAACCAAATTAACTCAACAATTACTAAATCAGAGCACCAAGACTCAAAAATGTATTTTCTTTTCTACCACCAAGTTAAATAAAAAAAATAAAAGATTTTAAAGTTATAGGCATATTTTAAAGCTTTTATTTTATTTTTTTTCAACTAATTCAATATAATATACACATCATCAAATATAACTAATGTTCATGTCAGCATTTAACGATCTAGTAAGCACTTCGTTAAATTAAAATTAACTCAAGGACCAATATTTAATTTAGAAGTATTTAGCAAATGTGAGGGACTAAGGTATCTGTTTTGAAACTTCAGAGACCAAATAGACATGATGTTCTAAATGTTCAAAATGTTCTAAAACAACCCACAGATTACCAAAATCAACTTTGAAGATTACCGAATTCTTAACTTAAGAATCCATGATCTTTAAAGGGATGATCCATAAGAATCAATCAAATCAAATCCATAGATGCAAATAGAGGTAATGAAATGCCAATTGAAGATGCTGGAGATATCTACCTATATGCCTATGCAAAGGGGCAATGGAAAAAAATTCTGTTTCAAGGATTCACAGTTATCAACACCATGATGGAGACAACTTGATCCAGGGGCATCCAACTTGAAGTTGATCCATTATATACTATGCAAGAATGGCATATTTTCCCAATAGATACTGTAATCTAGAATTCAGAGAAGTATATTTCTTATTCATCTCAAGTCAAAGAAAACGTTACATATTTATATAGAGAATAAAATAAACCCTAGACCTTTGTACAATTACAATAAAGGACAAGTTATAAATATATATCATAACACTCCCTTCAAACTGGAGCAAATATGTCAATCATGTCCAGCTTGTTGCACAGATAGCTTATCCTTGCTCCATTTAAAGCTTTAGTTAGAATATCTCTCAACTGTTCTCCAGTCTTTACATATCCTGTGGACACCAATCCATCTTGAATTTTCTCACGAATGAAGTGACAATCTACCTCAATATGTTTAGTTCGTTCATGAAATACTGGATTAGATGCAATGTGAAGTGCAGCTTGATTATGACACCATAATTTAGCTGGCACTGTAATACTGAAGCCTATCTCAGATAGTAGTTGGTGAATCCATACTATTTCGCACAAAGATTGTGCCATAGCTCTATATTCAGATTCAGCACTCAAACGAGAAACAACATTTTGTTTCTTACTCTTTCATGCTACTAAGTTTCCACCTACAAAGACACAATATCCAGAAGTTGATCTTCTATCTTCACGAGATCCCGCCCAATCAGCATCAGAAAAACATTCAACTTTCGCATGTCCATGATCTTTGTATAAGATCCCACGTCCAGGAGCAACTTTCAGATAACACAAAATCTGCTCTATTGCAGCCTAATGATCCACCATAGGGGAAGACATGAACTGACTAACAACATTTACAGAATAAGCAATTTCTGGTCGAGTCATTGTTAAGTAGTTCAACTTCCCAACTAATCTCTTATATCTCTCAGGATCTTTACATGATTCTCCTTTTTTAATAAGTTGTTGATTTGGCAACATAGGAGTACTACTTGGTTTGGCTCCTAATTTTCTTGTCTCAGATAACAAATCAAGTACATATTTTCGTTGAGACAAATAATACCTTTCTTGCTTCTCATCACTTCAATGCCCAAAAAATATTTTAATTGGCCCAAAACTTTCGTATAAAACTGACCATGAAGAAAAGTTTTGAGAGACGAAATACTCGATGCATCATTTCCAGTAATAACAATATCATCAACATATACAACTAGTAGAAATATATCATTATCAGATCGATGATAGAAAACTGAATGATCAAATGTACTCTTCTGCATACCAAAGCATACAAGAGTTTGACTAAACTTACCAAACTATGCACGAAGATTCTTTTTCAAACCATACAAAGATTTTCGAAGGTGGCATACTTGATCACTCTCCCCCTAAGCAACAAACCCAGGTGGTTGCTCCATATAAACTTCTTCTTGAAGATCACCATGTAGAAAAGCATTCTTAATGTCAAGTTGATGCAAAGGCCATTGATGGGTAGCAGCCAT
>JBBPDI010000005.1:4323505-4340822 GCA_037974545.1 Cucumis variabilis
TAATTCGGGTTGGGTTGGGTTGAACTGAATTTTTCAACCCCCAACCCGAGACCCAACCCAACCCAAAAAAATCAATTATTTTTTAACCCAACCCAACCCTTGTTATATGGGTTGGGTAGTCCGGATTGTTCGGGTTCAACCCGTATTCTTACACCCTTAGTTTTTAGTGATGTTAGCTGATTTTTTTTATTATTATTATTTTTTTTAACATTGTAGCAACTTCAGGTAGTGTTTTAGCTTTTGCCTTCTAGTATTGTGAAATATCAAGCCTTGTCATTTTAATACTATTCTAATATGGGGCTTTGATTCAAAAGAGAGTCCCGTTCAAGAAGAGTTTCGCTAAGGAAGGTAAGTTTGACTAAGTGTAAGAGAGAGACGTCCCGTGAGGAGGAGGGAAAGGCACGCGACAAAAATTAAAGGTTAGGCGATGGGTGTAGAGATGCAGGAATAAATACTTGCACCTAAGTCTAGTTGCGATAAGGTAGACGTACTGTTGAAAAGATGGACTCATTAAGGCGAAGTTAATGTTTTGTGGCTTCTCGAGAAGAGAGTCTAACGATGAGAAGTTTATCTTCCCAAGTAGAAAAGGTTGGCATCTCAAGGAAAGTGTCCATTGTAATTGATGCTAGGCTTACGTGTCGAGTTCGGGTTGGCTGCACAACGCAGTAAAATGAGAAGGTAACACGTGTAGCGTGAAAATGACCCATGGGTGTGAAAGAACACTATAAATAGGACCAAAGATCGGCAAAAAAAGGGTGTAAGATATTACCACTATGATAATTCATTGAAATGGAGTTTCAAGAGTTGAACGACAAAGAGAAAGGTAAAAGTAAAGAGGAAGGAGTGGAGTCTCCAGTGTTGGGAGTGATTCTTATAAACAAATGATTGCTTTTGAACGATCTTTTTAAATAAAATTTCTATTGTGAATGATTTTCATTCATATACTTGTTTTGCGGTAAATGGTTTCCAAATGAAGGATGAATATCCTTGTGAATGATTTTCATGAAAATGTTGAAGTGTTATATTATGTTCCTTACATTTGTAAGAAGTATCTTCTGAGTATTTGTGCTATTATATTCTTTCGTAATTTTGCGATCCGAATGATATTGTGTTGATGTGCCCTTCTGTGTTCTGGAGCTAACGTTTGTTATGAAATGATAGTTGATATCCCCAGAGGCAAGAAATGATTTTTGAAATCTGGCCTAGGTCTAGGTGAGGGTAGAAACCCATTCCCATGAGACGAAAAATGATTTGTGAAATGATAGTGGATATCTTAGGAAACTCGTAAAACGCTAGTTGAGATGTGTCCTAGGTGTAGGCGAGGGGAGAATCTCAGCCTATGAGGTGAAATGATTTGTGGAACATTGATGGAAATCCAAGAAAAATTGCGAGATGCTGGTTGAGATGTGTCCAGGTCCAAGCGAAGGGAGAATCCCAAGTCCCAGTGATGAGTAGTGATTGCACGATGATGTAAATCGTATAGAATCCTTTGTGATGCTTGTGGTTGTGCTTGATGCGATAAAAGTTGTGATTGTGAATTGATGAGTAGATATGTATATATATGTATATATGTATATGTGTTTGTGTTTTGGCAGTGATATTATTACTTATATCTAATTTGTTGTATTCCACACACACAAAAAAAAGTGTTTTCTAAACTCATCACCCACTAAGCCTTTGACTTACGTTTTAAGTTTTTCCTTGCCAGGTTGTTCGACGTTGAAGCCAAGTAAGGAATGGGAGTTAGGCGTAGAAGCCAAGTAAGTGAAAAGAAAGAGAATGGTTGTGTAGACTTGTGTAGCGTGCAAGCAGCGTCATCCTATCTCGCGTTTAAGAAGTCGATTGAAAAAGTGCATGACTTCTTAATGTAGAGGGCTTTAGCTCAGACCAAGAAAGGTCGTTCAACATGTCACATTTGTAGGACTAAAAGACGATGAGAGTGAATGAACTGATCCAGGGAAAGGAAGCCCTAAAGAATGTTCTTGAGTTGGGTTGTTGGTGACTCAAGGAAAAGGATGAAATCAAAGGTCTTGTACTCCTGAAAACCTCTCCACAAAGAGCAACAGTAGGCGGTGGACGAGAAAAGGTGGACCAAAAGTCAGCTTTAGTTTTATGTTTTGCGAGAAAAGATAATGTATTTTGTAACACATAAACCTTATAAAGGGGTTAAGATAATAAAGATAAAGTAGTTATGTATTCCGCTGTTTTATTATTATTTCTTGAAATTGTCGCCTAGGAATTAAAGTTGAGTTGTGTTATGTAACGATACTACGCGATGGAGCAAAGTTCAAAAGTTGTAAATTTTTGTTGCAATAAGAAAGTTTATATTTGAGGCAAAGGTTTTGCAAAAGGACAAGTTAAGTAAGATGTTCCACTTACTAGACGTTCAACGTGTCATCTTGCGGAGAGGTGAGCGATGAGTGTTAGGTGGCACGTTCATATTTGGTTGCAAAGAGTGACATTTGAGGCAGGATGTGACATCTAGGGTATTACCTTTGCCTTCTAGTATTGTGAAACATCAAGCCTTGTTTGTTGCAATACTGTTCTAGGGTATTTTATGATCATTTTCTTTCTTTGACTCCAAACGATCCATTTAAAGCTCAATTTTCAACCCTGACATATCTTTTAGATGCTCAAAACCAACAAAACCATGGAATACACACATTAAACATTAGAACAAACTTAACTTACACCGAGTAAAATAATGTATTTCAATTACTACGAGAAACTAAAGTGTCTCTACGTTATGAATATCATATTAAATCAGAATTAAAAATATATTTTAATCTTCCAGCTGTTTCACCTCAATATTTTGGAGAATTAATACCTTTTCGATAACTCTTCAGAAGAAAGGAAAAGAAAAAAAGAATTACCAGAAACACATTGGCAAGTTATGACAAAACAAAAAGGGTAAAAGAAACTTGAAAATATGAATACGAATCTATCTTACACAGCAGAATTAGACTCAAAACATATAAGAGAGAAAATCACACAATCTGGAATGCGATGGTCGGTTTGGTAGAAAGTAGCCATCTGTCATTCAAATTTCCAATATGAAACAAAAAATGGATAAAGTTTAACATTAAACGAAACCAAACAGAATTCAACAAAGCGACACAGAGAAAAGAAAAAAGAAAAGAGAAGGTTTTGTATTAATCACATAGATAGATGTAAAGGAGCCCCGTGACGATGAGACAGTAACATACACCATTTGTGTTTTATTGACATTGGCATCGGTACCCGTGAAGCACTGAAATCAATAAGATTTTGTTGTTTTCTACCTCTTTTCTTTTCTTTGTTTTAATGCCTTCACATCATATGCTAAAATATTCCCTATTCTTTTTTTCTTTCTTGTCACTCACTCATTTATGTCAATCTGTAATGTAAATGCTCTTCTACTTTGGAATGCTCTTGATTCTTCTCTTATAATTGTTCTTTTTGTTTTACATTTGTCTTATCCTTTAGCTCTTGCATTTTTTAATTTATGCAATAGGGTTTTAATTTGGAGTTGGAGCTGCAGATGAAAAAAAAAAAAAAAAGCCTATAAACTTGTTTTAGAGAAAAAACGGTAAAAAAGTGGTTACAAGATGAAAGCGAGATTAAACACACTCAGACACTTTAAGTTTATCTTGTGTATTTGAGTAGTTATACAATAATAAAATAGTAAGGTATTTTGACATATCTTCGACCAATTATCTAAATCATTTATATAGAGTAGTGATTTGTAACTAATGCACGAACACATAATTATCCTCCTAAATGAAAGAGTGAAGAGTGTGTGATCGGACAGCGGAAATCGGAATCAATTGGATCTAATATTATTTTAATTACACCAAATTGAAGGATTAAACTTGCTATATCCAAAGCTCAAAAACATAATTTGAAGAACATATCTTATGTTAGCTCAAATCTCCACAAATTTGATTTTGAATCTAATCACTAATCTTCTATCAACCACGACCAACTATTCTCTAGACTTAGAACTTAGATTTTGGGATCAAATGTGCGATCAATTTAATAGAATTTCGAGTGAGAGAGGATATGAACACTAAACAATTTCCAGCAAATTGCTAAGCATTCATCAAGTCTTTAATCCAATTAAAACTTATGTATCTATACCCAGTTTACATGCAAAACTTTTTGCACAATCAATTAGTAATTTCATCTGGAATTTGTAGTTGAAGATGAAACTAAGAACCCATCAAACTAGTAGCACATTCATAATGCACCATATATTGGAATTATAAAACTCCGATTTTCTATTTTTCAAAAATCAATATTCTCTAACATTTATTTAATTAAATAATAATAATAATAATAATAATAATATAAGTATTTAAAAAAATTAATATTAATATTATATTATTATTTTCTATAATGAATTTTCATAAATCTGATCCACCTAATTTGAATCCCTGTTCAAAATTTCGGTACTTACGTCTTATTAAAATACCATTTATCTCCCCATTTGTAATTGTTAATTAAATCAAATATAATGATTCAATCTCTAAATCAATTCGAATAGTTCAAATTTCTTCATCACACTGTTCTAAGTTTAATTATGTAATCACCTAGTCTCATGCTTATGATTTTATCGGATCGGTTTGCGTGATTAATATGTGTAAATTAGATCCATTATCTTATTGATCCTATCGCAAATCTCGCTTCGCATAATTAATTAGTTCGTAGGGGTGTCATTGAGGTTCTAATTCTGCGACTACGTTATGTGGTGAGTATGGTCATTGCATGCTGGATGCTTACTTCAATGAAATCACTTCGATCAAATCATTTCGATTAGATCGAGGTGGAAAGTATGTGGACTTAAGATTTCAAGACTATTTGATAGAGCACGAAATTCAATTACAACTCTTTACATTTAGTATGCCTAAGTAGAACGATGTATCAGAAAGAAGAAACTGAGCCTTGTTGGACATGATTCTCTTTATGATGAGCTTTGCTTGATGATCCTCAAGAAAATAAGAAATTTGTATCGAAAAATACCACTCTTAGAGAAAAATCAAATTAGAAATCTTCAAACTACGTAGTAAATTACTATTATATAGAATTTCAAAAAACGTTATAGATAAACCTAGTTCTCCACTAAAGTAGTTGATAAACTAGGAAATCTGGTTAGTCACATCCTTTTCAAGAATTAAGAGTGCCTTGAAGTAGTAGGAGGGTTGTTCATCATCCTGAACGTTACCTGGTTTTATCGAAAACAACATCGTCATACTTGATGATGGTTTAGAGGAATCCATTAACTAATAAACAGAAAATGAATGATGTAGATTGTTTAGGTAACTGACGCCAAAAAATGGCTAGCTATGCAATTTCAAATAAAATATTTAGAAATGTGCAATGCGTTC
The DNA here is from genome assembly GCA_037974545.1 of Cucumis variabilis. Taxonomy (NCBI): domain Eukaryota; kingdom Viridiplantae; phylum Streptophyta; class Magnoliopsida; order Cucurbitales; family Cucurbitaceae; genus Cucumis; species Cucumis variabilis. The sequence goes on from JBBPDI010000005.1 coordinate 4,328,872, forward strand.
TCATGATCCAAATTGTTCGAAACCACAAGAACAAAATAATAGCCAGTCTCAAACATCTTATATAGACAAAATGTTGTCTAGATATATAAAATGTAAAATTCCAAAAGGGATGGACGATTGCCGTTGAGTATATTCTAAAATAGTTTAGAAAATCAAAAGACTACTTGCTCATGTATAGTGCTAAAGATCTGATGCTTATCAAATACATTGAATCTGATTTCCAAAGATGATAGAAAGTCTACATTAGAAATAATGTTCACTCTATAAGAAGGAGCAGTAGTGTGAAGAAGTGTAAAGAAAAATTGTACTACCTTATCTAGGTAATTGTGCATTGTAGTGACGTTGTAGTAACCTCAATACTTGTTGAGAAAATCATGACTATTTGGTTTACAAAGTCCTTCCCGGCTAAAATGTTTGAAGGTCACCTAAAGAGTTTAGGTCTATGAAGTTTGCACATTGGGTATGTGGGAGAATTTGAGTGTATGCCCTAGTTTATTGTATTCATATGAATAATTCTCTCAGGGTCAACAACATTCTTTTATCCCACTAGGAGTTTTAGTCAAAGTGAGAGTTTGTTGGAATTTCTCGTAGTTTGTAGCTTAGATTATATTCTATTCAATAAAGTGGTTATTGAGGACTTATTAATGGAAATTGAATACTATAATCTTGAATCCAATAAACTAAGGTTCCGAGGCTATCTAATGTAGACTTGAACTTTATATAGAGACATAAACGTAGATCAAGTTCTAATATATAGCCCAAACGGTCTATAATGTATGAATAAGGTTTGGGTGCCTTATTCTGGGTGATGGAAATCATACAAGCGCAACAGAATTACAGATAAAAAATTACTCTAAATGAATCTAAACTCTTTAGAGATTAACATGCATAAACTATCCTAATTATAACAAATTAGAGTTAATCGAAAATGTACATTTGAAGCTTTTTGAAATCCTCGATATCTCCTTACGAACTCAAACCGGGACTACCACTAGAGTTGACCCGCTATTCTTCAGACTTAGAACTAGGTGATGGGACTTGTTAAATGAAGGAAAAAAATGAGGGAGGGATGGAAATTGGAGGTGAAGTATGGTTGAGGTTTTAGAGGAAAAAGTTTGGCAAACTTTTTGTAAAAACCAAAATACAAAATTGATAAAAAGTCTTCAAAATAATGAAAAGTAGCATTTAAATAAGCTAATTACAAGCAAAATTGCAGGTAATTAGTTTATTAAATCTCAATACTTAATAACCACTAACCATTAGTGGAACTTAGTGGGCTAAGTGTTTACATCTCATGTAACCATCTATCTCACTAAGTGTTAGTGGGATTATCCAACTAAGTGGTAGTGGGATTATCCAAAAAAATGTTGGATTTTCCCACTAAATTTAATCCAAGGGCAATATGGTCATTTGACCATTTAAGTCAAAAGTCAACATTTTGATTTTTTTACCATTTTGTCCGTCTTGTCTAATTTTGACCTCTGCATTTATTTTTTCAAAATTCAAATCACATTTGAATATAAAGCTAGTCAAAGTTTGACTTTTGATAGCCTTTGATAGTCAAAAGTCAACATTTTGACATTTTACAACTTTGACCATTTTCATCAATTATGAGCTTTCAAATATCAATTCGTATTCATATTTTTAATATTTAAATTATATTTAAACATAAAGCTCTATCTCAAACTTATAACCAATGACTAATCACATATATTCATTGGTTTCTCTCTCTTTACCTAATTCGAACTATTCAAATTATTCCAACATATTGTTCTAAGTTAATTCCATATGGGCTAGCAGGAAACCTAATGGACCTATAGATCATGGACTCTAATGATCTGAGATTAACTGGCTAAATCCTTTTAGATTGAGTTTGTGAAACATAAAATTTCATTAACCTTTGGATTTGCTAAGATTAGTCAAGAACAAGAGAAAATAAAATTTATGGAAAAAGAAGATAAAAATATTGGGAATTTAAGTTTGAGTTTAAAAGAAAAGAGGAAAGTTGGAAATTTGACCAGGTGTCAAATTTAAGTCACTAGGTATTTTGAGGTTAGCATGGACGACAAGGAAGGCCAAAGAACCTTCAAATGGGTGTCATTGGAGGACAAAAAAAGGCTTGAGAACCTTTAAAGGACAGGCGTGTGGTCATGGAGTAGGCGACCAAGCGTTGAGAGGTTAGCATAGCAAGCTTGCGGCCAAGGCTTGATGCGAGGAAGATTTAAAGGTTAGCTTGGCAAGGAAGAGGGCCACACGAGGAGGTATGGCTAGGTGTTTAGAGGTTAGATAGGTGAGGAAGGCTAGGCTATGTGAGGAAAGGCTAGGCGGCCAAGGGTTTGACTTGGAGGTTAGCCAAGTGAGTAGGACAATTATGTGGCATGATGTGGGCATTTGGTGTAAAGTAAATCCAAGAGTCATAGCCATGTCAACTTGCATTTTATGGTCAAATAAAACAAGGAGGAAGTGATTAGGTTTAAGTACCAGGTTAAGAAGTGAGTTTAATCACGGATTCAGTGTCACCTTACTTTCATGCAAAGAACTCTATAAATAGGCCCGCTTTAGCAATCAATTTTTAACAACTTACTTGTGTAAAATTACTCAAATTAGTCTTGAAAGTTCAAAAATTGAGTCTAGTTTGTGAATGGAGGCTACTATACAATTTCGATTCAAGGAAGTTTGCATTTTGATCAAGAGAAGGCGAGAAAATCATTTCTTAGATGAATCTGAGCAAGGTGCATTCCAACTGGGCTACAAGACTCGATACTTGGAATTTGATTATGAAATTATGAGGTAAGAAATTTAACTCATTTAAGAGTAACTTTATAGAATGAAGTTTTATAAAAAAAAAGTTATGGATTTTAAGTTATGAGTTTTCAAAGATGGGTTATGTTTCTGAAAGTTAAACAGTGTTATGGGCAGTGACTGTGAGTCAAGCATGTGTGGGCGAGATGAGCGTGCATTTTCTATATAGAGGTTATTTTGGGTATTTGTACACACATGACAAGGTCATAACACAGTCGAGTGGCAACTCGCACGCTCAGGTTGCTTGCATGACACTATCGTAAGAGGTTAGCGCATCGCACGGTGGGTGGAGATCATTAACGTGTGCTCCAAGCATGCGATGGGCAAATGAGGTAGGCGGCAAGCACGAGCGCAGAACCTCTTATGAGATTAGCACGTGGCGCATGTGCCCCACTATGACGTTAGCACACGCAAGGCCCTCAGGCCATGTGCGCGTGGCCAGCCCTCTGCACCATGTCATTGGGCTCCGTTGGGCTGTCTTTAGGCTGTTTTGAGCTGTTTAGATATTTTTGGGAATTTTTAAGGATCTTATGGATATTTTATGTTCAAGGAATTAATTAAGGTTAAAATATAAATCTTTTAGAATAAGGAAGAATTCCCGAGACTAAGGCTATACAAGTATTGTGAGTAACAAAATTTGAATGTTATTTACTAAACATGATTTTCAAGCTCTACAAGCAATAGCTTGTGAGTAACATCAGGATTTTCAAAGTATTCATTAAACATGATTTTAAGATTTACAAGTAAAAGGATTTGTTGAACATGATCTCAAATTCTTATACAAGTCATGTTATTGATAAATGTGTACTGAAATGATATTTCAAGCCATGTTATGATTTCCTGACTTCAAGAAAATATTTTAAATACTTTCAAATTTTCAATGTTTTCAAATGTTTTTGTGCCATGTCTGAATATTTCATGAGACTATTGTATACATGTGGTTACCTCTATACTGATTGTACGGTTGACGAACCTATTTTTAACTATGGGCCCTCAGAAAGTGTATATTGTTATACCTTAAAGGAGGAGGGTTAGCTACCCATCAACTATTCCGTCTTTGGACGAAGAGGTAAATACTACCCGACTATGGAGGACTGTCTTTGAAAAGCTATGCAAATGTTTAAGTGGGTCACACTACTTTAAAAGCATTTTAAGTTTTAATACTTCCGCTATTGAATGTTTCATGATCCCATGTCATGTGTTAGTTGAGGTTGTTTAAAAGGCAAATGGTTTTGACTGACATCATACCACATCTCGAGACAAGCAAGCAAGTACCCGGGGTGAGGTGTGATAGAGCTAATCAACATTCGTTAACTAACGGGTCATTCCACTAAAATCTCATAGTTGCACTCCCCTCACTATAGATATATTTGTGTTCATCTGATATAATCATGATCACTAATTTACCCTCGAGATTACATCTTACTCTTTAAGTCCCATTGATCCACTATTGAACAATTGGTTTAAGGTTCAACCTATAAATCAAATCCCTCTCGGGCCAATGAGAGGGTGAGACCCCTTTTTCAAGACTTGGATTCAGTCCTTAAGAGAACAACCTATCTACTAACCTTAAAGACTTGAGTTCCTAGTCATCCACCCGATGTTAATCCTAAAATGGGAGACTTATTAGGCCAACATCGTTGAGTTGCCCTCACCTATGAAGATCTAAGGATACGTGTGAACATAAGTTCTTCATTAGTTCATGATTAAGATTAAGATAACTAGGTCATCTGTAATCGAAATAGTCAGTTTTATACAGTCAACGGTGTTATAACTTAAAAGTGACTATTTCAGGTTCTAGTATTATGTAAACTCTTTACAGAGGATGTTCGCACTTAAATCTCTACATGAATGATTCAGAATCACATCGTTTGTACTAACTACAAAGTGGGTTGTATTCATAATGTTCCCAGAATAAGGCACTAAACCTTATTCATACACTATAGACTGTTTGGGCTATATACTCGAACTTGATCCATGTTTATGTCTCTACATAAAGTTCAAGTCTACACTAGATATCCTCAAGACCTTAGCTTATTAGATATAAGATTATAGTATTATATTTTCACTAATAAGTCCTCAATAACTACTTTATTGAATAAAATATAATTTAAAACTACAAACTACGAGTTTTAGGACATAAATTCCAACACTAGGGACACTATGGATGCAGGTCATTTTGTAATTAGTACAGATGATGTGATCTTAAATTATTCATGTAGAGACATGAAAGTGAGGACATCCTATGTAGTTTACATAAGATTGAAACCATGAAATAATCACGTTTAAATTATAACACCATTGACTATATAAAATTGAATATTTCGTTTTTTGATGACCTAGGTAACTTAATCTTCATTCTGAACTAACTAAGAAGTTTTGTTCAAACAGAATTATCTTTAGATCTGCATAGGTAAGGTCAACTCAACATCGCTAGCCCAATATAAGCCTTCTATTTTAGGGGTAAGACCAGGTGGATGGCTAGGAACATAGGGTACAAGACAGAATTCACTCTTCTATCCGCTTTAGAGTTAGTGGATAAGTTTTTCCCTTAAGGACTGAATCCAAGTCTTGAACAAGGGGTCCCACCTTCTCATTGACTCGAGAGGGATTCAGTTATAGGTTGGACCTTAAACTAATTATTCAATGGTGGATTAGTGGGACTTAAGGAGCAAGATGTAATCTTGAGGGTAAAACAGTATTTTAACCCAACCAAGGTTACGAACAACCTATGAAGGATTAACTTAATGATCATGGTTATATCGGATTGACACAAATATGTCTATAGTGAGGAGAGTGCAATTATTTGACTTTAGTGGAATGACCCGTTAGTTAACGAATGTTGTCACACCTTGCCCCACAGACGTAATTGCTTATCATGCAAGACACAACGTGACTTGAGTATCTCTGATGCATTAAATGTCAAAGATAGTCAATCTTGAGGTCCTTAAGCTCTTTTTATTCCTTTAGCCTTATGCTAGTCTTAAGTCTTACAAATATCTTTTAGTCAATAAACCACTTAACACAGAAAATAGTGAACTAATTATTTATTAAACTTTATATAGGCGTTCAACAAGTCTTTACAATAATAACCAAAACACAAAGAAATAACACTTGACTATAAAAGCAAAACACTTGACATCTTCTATCGCCTTGCAAGCCCTTCAACTTCTCTCAGTTTTAATACATGATTCCTGAAAGATGTGAAATTTAAAAACGTAAGTTTACAGACTTAGTGAGGTTTTAAGAAAACCTTTCTACTAATGACTTTTCTGCCAAATACTTTTTGTTAACATCATTTTGCCAAATACCAAATCATTTTGCATAAACACATCTTTTCGCAATAACATAATATTTCCTTTAATAATCACATTAGTCAACAATCATTCTTTTCACAAAGGATTCCAAATCATTCTGTAACACCCCAAACTTTTAGGTATTTCTCTTAACTAAGTTGTCTTATTTTATTTAGATTTTTTTTTCAAAATTATGGGTGTTATTTTATTACAATTGGTGTGGAAGAGAAATTTAATTAATGAAAAAAAAAGAATTGAAGAAGGAAAAAGGAAATGGAAAAGTAATAATAATATATTATACCTATTATATTATTAGTATTAGTATTAATTATTATTTATAAAAAAAAAAAAAATTGCGTGCGCCCCTTTCTCCCCCCCCCCCATTCTTCTTCCTTCTTCTTCGTGGGTTACAACCACCATCGCCATCTACCTCTCTTCTCCTCTTTTTCGTTCATTTTCTTCGACGCTCGCGCCACCGTATCTTTGTTCCGCTTGTTGTGGAGCGTTACCAACCTATCTCTCTTCATTTGTCGTTGTTAGTCAAAGTCGAAACGTCCCCATTCCTCGCGATTTTGGCAGCCATTCATCTTTAAGCATCCATTCGCTCAAATTTGTCTCCGTCTACGAAGCCCATCCATTTTCCGTCTTGCGTGAAGCCGATCATAGATCTGAGCCAGTCTCTTTCTAATTCGTGCATCAGAGTTCTCTTGTCAAGCCGACGTTCTTCCATTCATTGTAAGTCGAAGCCTTGATCTGAAGCTAATCTTCTTTTCCAGCTGAGCCGCCCTTGGTTTTTCTCTGGTTGCTTTCATTTGGTTCGTTTCTTGTACTGTTGTTCTTGCCTCGTCACGAGTAATTGGGGTTTTGGTGGTAAGTGTGTATGGGTGGGTTTATTGAGTTTACATTGTAGTTTCTTTGAGTTATAATGTGGATAAATTGGTTAATTTATTATTTGATCTTTGAAGGTGTTGGAAGTAGCGCTCGAGTTCTTGAGTTTCATAACAAATTTTAGACTTTAGTTAGAGATCGATTTTCCAACTACTTGAGTAAGTTGTGAATTTCTTATTGGATTGAATTTAAGTGAACGTTATTGTTGGAAAAATGTTAAGTTTCTTATCTTGGTGTTTAGGTTTTGTTTCGTTGGTTTTAATTCGATTAAGAAGCTTAGGTAACATTAAGGTAAGAGGTTCTTACTATTGGATTCTATAATGAATTTGGAATGTATTGATTGTATGGATTTTACTGAACTGAGATGGGTTGACTGATATATGAATTTAGATATGATGACTAAACCGTGAGCATTTTGAACTGATTGAATGGAGTGTTGTTAACTGTTATGTTAATATATAGACAGGTGTACCATAGATTTAATTAACTGAACTGAGGTGTGTGAAGTTTATGTATAAGTACAATTGTTTGATGAACCGTTATGCTAATGTTTGATTATGCACTGGCTTGCGTAAATTGACTAATATGTGTTGAACTGAAAGAATGATATGATGGTAGATTGAATTGTAAATTAAACTAACTATTTAAAATGTTAAAATGGACTGAGGAGAATTGTTAGCTTTATCTATAGGGTAGTGTGCCTTGCAGGTGTCCCATGGGATCACCACTTGCTGTGCATCTTCGGAGCACTAGACTGATAGGTGCATCCTTCGGGAGCACTAGACTGATTATGTGCATCCTACGAGATCATGAGACTATTATGATGCAGGGTACAATCCAATAGGAAGTTAACAAATTTTTACCCCTAACGGGACCGGTAGTGGGTCTCTTACTGGATATGTTTATACTCACCGTTTTATGTTTAACTTTTCAAGCAAAGGTAATACGAGAGGTAGACCGACGAGGGACAAGAAGGATACGTGATCACCATAGGGAAACTTCATTTCAAAATTGATTCTGCTTAAATGTTTTACTATTTTTTTTTCCAATTTTGTTGAATAAGACGAGTTTCATATTTAGAACGACTATTTGTCTGTTCTTGATTTTTCAAGTAATAAATTTGAATTATTGTTTTGGTTAAAATAGGACCCGAATAAAGTTTTCCTTGATTTTCTTATTGTTTCAACTAGAGTTTACTATATCTTGTGTCAAACAAATTGTTTTATGCTAAAGTAATGACTTTAGCTTAGTTTGAAAAGTTGGATCGTTACAGTTGGTATCAAATTCTAAGTTTTAGGTTATGTAGACTGACTTATGATGTAAGTCCGTGTTTTGTGTCCCTATGGCTAGAACGATCCTTTCTCACTCGTCAGGTATGCTTTTATGATTTATATATATGGTTTTATCAGTATGACCTTGCCTAAGTTAAACTAAAATGTATGAAGTATTTTGTTGTCTAAGACTAAAAGGATTATTGGTGGATGATAGGAAACATGCCACAAGGAGGATTCAGTTTGATATAGAGCTTTATGTTTAAATGTGAATTATATATTAAAAAAATGTGAATGAGGATTCATATATCGAAGCTCGGAATTGATGGAAATGGTCAGAGTTGTACAAAGTCAAGATGTTGACTTTGAAAAGACAAACTTTGGTCGACTTTATATTCAAATGTGATTTGAGTTTCAGAAAAATGAATGTGAATTCATGATTGGAAGGTCGGAATTAGTCAGGATGAATAAAATGGTAAAAAGTCAAAATGTGTTCGAATTGAAAAAGTCAAAGTTTGACTTTGACTTGAATGATTAAATGACTATATTGGCCTTGAACTAAAGTTAATGGAAAAATCCAACACCTTTTTATAATCCCACTTACACTTAGTGGGATAGGTGATTACATAAGATGTAAACATAGTCTAGTAAGATTGAGTGGAGAATGAGGTCATGTTGATCAAAGGTGAAGGTTTTACCTGCATTTTGCATGTTATTTTTTATAAAAATGTTTTAAAAATTCATTTTAAAAAACTTTTGACATTTTTTGAAATTATTATTTTTTTTATAAAATTTTCCCATCTCTCTCTTAACTAAAAGTTGGTTTTCAGCTTCAATTTAATTCCAGCATTCTCACCCATTTAGTCTCACAACCTGGTCCTAAGTTTTGAGAATAGTGGTTAAACTCTAGTGGTGGTCATGGGTTTGAGTTCATGAGGAGATTTCGAGGAATGAGAAGCTATGAAAGTACGTATTTCCTTTTAACCCTAATTTAGTATAATTGGGATAGTTTTATGCATGCTAATTACTAAAAAAAAGTTTAGATACATTTAGAGTTGAATTGATCAAACATATCTTGTTTTCCTTCCTATAGAACCTTCATAATTCAAAACACAAAAGTAAAATCAAAATATTAGCCTACCTTTTACAAATGAAAGTGGTAGGATTGTGTTGATGATGTAATAAAGTAAGAACAAATATAATTAACACAAGAATAATGAAAGCAATAAAGGAGAAAGTAAGAGATAACAAATATTAAACTTAAGTGCATCATACACTATTATAGGACATGGAATTTTGTATGTTACCATATGATGTTAAATGAGACGTTTATGAAATTTGGTAATATATGTAGGTTATGGACATATATCTGTACTAAATATAGATTTATTTATTTATATTTTTTATTTTTATAATTATGCACCTCAATTATTAATTTTAGAAAATATCTAAGAAATCTTTCAACTAATTGTAATTTTATGTCCTTAGATCTTTACCAATTAAAAAACTAGAGTGATACAGATTTCTGGAATTTCAATTGTATTTAATAGTTTTGAATTCTTCAATAAAATGGACACTTGCAAAAATGGCAAAACAAGTTATAATAATTAAGTCCATGACACACATACTTTATTATTTGTGAAAATGACAAAAACAAAACCCAACCCATGCATCAAGAGATAAAATGACAAATGTCCTTGTTACAAATATACATTTGATACACCTTATACACGTCTGATACACCTAATACCTCTTGATACATATGATATTTCTTGATACATTTGATAGATACACTTGATGCACCTAATACTCTTTAATACACTCGATACCTTTTGATACACACCTAAAACATCTTGATACACATAATACTTCTCGTTACACTTGATTCTTCTTGATACCCCTTGGGCCATGATACACTTGATTAGTTTGATACACTTAAAGGCTTCATATATAAGTTTGATACACTTGATACACCGCTAATAAACTTGTTATGCTTCTTTGGTATACTCAACAAATTTGATACGTTTGATACACCTGATGCACTGCATATACACATAGTATTCTCCACTTATACATTTGATTGATTAAATACACTTGATATGCTTAAAGTCCTACTTATACACTTGATATACTATTGATATACACTTGTAAACTTGATTTATATACTTGATAATGATTCACTTTACTGATATGCTTTAACAATATATTATTGATATAGTTGATAATGATACACTGAGTTATATCATTCATATATTAATAATACTATAATGAACTGCATCAAATTTGAAAATATGAAAATTATGCAGTAAGTATATCAGCCAACTAATATAAATAATATAAATATATCACAACAATAATATACAAAACTGAGACAAAGTAAAACCAAAACAAAATCAATGTAAGAAAATAAAAAAAAATCACTTGAAATCAGATTCAATTAAAAATACACATTGAAGAAAGTAAAAAAAATCACAAATGAAGTTAAATTACTCTGATCAACAACCATTATATTTCATACTACAATTATTGTACTATTGATATTCTAAAATCAAGATTAAGACTGAAAGAACAAATAATTTAAATAATGAGTAGGGCATTAAAAGGAGGAACAAAAATAAACTATTGAAGGGTAATTTAGGAATAATAGAAAATTTTAGATGAGAAAAATTTTTATAAGTGAAAATTTTGACATTTGCAAAATTCTAAAACAATATACTATATTTGCTATATCATATTCTCAAAATGCCATCATCTACAATTTTCCTTTTAAAAAAACACATACAAGTTATGAGTCTGTCATATTTTTCTCTATCATAACAAAAAACCCTTTGTTTTCATGAAAAAAGAAATTAAAATAAACAATGGAAATTTGTACTATGGCCACTGAAGTTAGGAGCTTGATTTTTATTCTCTATGTATTGTAAAAGAAAAAAGAAAAAACCAAGCAGTTCAACTGAACTTTAAAAGCTTATATAACTAAAAATTTTAAGATTTACTACGGTATTAAATTAAAATAGCCAAAACATTATTACTAGAAGTTGAACAGATCCAAACATTCAAAGGTGAATGATCTATTGAAAAAATCATTATATTGAGGTAGAATTGTATAATGTTCAAAATGGTCATGACATTTGTTGTATAAATAGATTTTCTTTGTTTTATGAGGTGTAGAGAGATAGATTTCCAAAGGAGAATCATCCTTTCTGTTTAATGAATTTTAATAAACTTATTTATATTGTAAATATAATTATATATACGTGAATATCCATAACCTATTTAGGTTGTCAATTCTTCATATATAACTCTTCCTCTATTACATATTATAACATTCATTTCATTAATTCCATAATATAACTCATACCATGACACACTACTTGAGTTCAATTGTTCTCTACTTCCTTTCTTCTCAATTATTCTATTGTGTTGTTTGATAATTCTTATTTAGTTTCTTTGTTCTTTATTTTATAATAAGTATCAGCAAGGGTCTCTACAATTTTATCATTTGTAAAAGGTAGGCTGTAATATTAGTTTGTTTTTCTTGTTTTGGTATTTGTGAACATTGCATAAAATATTCTCTACATAGGTTATGCATAGTTTAAATGTTTAAAAATGTAATTTTTTATGCATATTGACATATTGTAATTTTACATATGAGTTTACAAAATTATTGTTTGTTAAAAATATTGTTAGTTAA
>JBBPDI010000005.1:4340922-4351182 GCA_037974545.1 Cucumis variabilis
TGACGACCTCGATGCACTCTGGTGGTACATCTGCCCACTTCAGAGCCTGAATAGGAAACGTGTCTCGTGTCAGCACATCGATCATGCAACTAAAACGAGGGGCGTTTGTCGAGACAGGCCTATCCCCTCTAAGAGGGATGGAAATGGGAATTCTCTCATTCTGCTGTACATATCGCTCGACGTCTATGTTTCTAGAATGTCGGCGTACTCTCCTCATAGTGGGAGTCAAACGAGAGGGATCTACTGAAAACAACATTGTGATTATATACAATAAGCATAACTTAAAAACATAATCAAGTGAGAGAGAAATTATATTAATTAAATTTACAGATTATTACAAACCTGAAGTGTCGCCTACTGATGACAAACCACCCGTGTTATCCAACGCGTCAAGATTAAGAAAGTAGTCTTCCTCATGCCTATTACTCGAAAAGTTAGACTCCATATTTACAGACATAATTAAATATACACATAACACCTACATAAATATATACACTTATTCCTATACTTAACACATACATATGCATATACATACACATAACCATAACACATATACATATATATATACATACACAACCATAACATATACAATAACATACACTTATTCTTATACTTAACACATACATATACATATGCATATACATACACATAACCATAACACATATACATATATATATATATATATACATACACATAATCATAACATACACATAACCATAACATACACATAATCATAACATAAAATATGTCTATATAAACATATACATAATCATAACCTAAAATACATATATATATACATACACATAACCACATATACATATAATTTCATACACATAAACACATATACATATATATAGACATACACATAAACATATATACAATTTCATACACATAAACACATATACATATATATATATACATACACATAAACACATATACATATAATTTCAATATTTACATCAAAATAAGTTTACATATACATACACATAACACACAAATGTAAAAAAAAAATGACCTCAAGACGACAGTTGGCAACGTCGACGGCGACAACAGACATGAGATGACAACAGATGGACGACAACGATTTCTTCTTGTCTCTCTTTATCGATTTCTCCCTCTCTCTCAAATTTTCACACTTTTTTTCTTTCTACCGTGAGTTTCTCGAATAGAAATTGGGTTGAAATGGGCAATCTTTGCCGCGACATCTTTGAAAATGTCGTGAAACGAGGGTATCCATGACGCTGCATCGCGAAAAGTGGACACAACGAATTTATTTATGTTCCACTTTCTGCAACGTCTGTTAGAGTCACGTCACAGAAAGGTTGTACGAAAATCAAACGTTTTCACTTTTCGCGACATGGGGCCATCAACGTCGCAGAATCCCAATAATCTGCAACGTGACGTCACAGATGTTATATGTTATCAGCAACGTCCACCATGCCACGTTGTGGAAAATTAGAAAACGTATTTATTATGTTCAACTTTCCGCGACTCCACGTCGCGTGAAGTGGAAACATTTGATTTTCGTGCCCACTTTCCACGACATGGAAGCTTTTCAACATCGCGAATAGTTTATTCTAAAAATTTAAATTGTCCACTTTCTGCGACGTGGAGGACACAACATTGCGGAAAGGACACTTTCCTCGACGTGCAGCGTTTGCACGTCACAGAAAGTTAAAATAATTTCTTATAGATCAAACTTTCTGCGACGTGGAGAGGTTGTGCATTGCGGAAAGCCTTGTATGGCGACGTGGTGGGCACAACATCGTTGAAAGTCATTTAAAGCAATGTGACTTTAAGCGACGTCGTGTTGTGCGTCGCGATAAGTCTTATTTCTTGTAGTGTTTCCCTAAAAAAATTTGCCTTCACTTGATCGATTTGTACGTGTTTCAATCCCAATAGTTCATCAAGCGATATACCTAGTCCCTAGCTATATACCATTGGGATCTCCAAATCATGTGAATCTTCAAAGGGAACACCATCGAAGCCACCTGACACATTAGACCTTACATCAGCAAAGGTCTCTGATCTTTGGTAAACACATAAGACAGGTCATCATAATAAAGAAAGGATTTGTTTAGGAGGCCTCTTGCTGCAGGATGACTTTGTGCAAGCATTTTAATAGATTAGTTATTTATTAGAATTATAAACGTAAAATGGTACGTAAAATACATACCTTCACCCAATTGCCAAACAATTCTCACTTTGCGATAATCCGCTGGTATTCTTCGTCCATCCGAAGCCACTGTATGATAGCCTTTACATTTTTGCGATCTATTGGTAAGTTTCTTTTTCAAGGATTTGACCTGATAATCTATGGTCGACAATCCCTGAATATTAGTCTCTGACAACTTCTCTGCTATCATATGTTGTATATGATCTCCATCCACCGAATGAGACCAGCTCCACCAAGCACTCCATCAGTTTGGCTTCTTCCTCTCTAGTCCTTACAAGAATCATGATGTTTCATACAGACCAATTACAAGATCAAAGGCATTAAAGATTAAACCAATCATTCATTCTTCATGTACAAGAATGGATAGGGTCGCTCATCCTTAATTCCATATGCCACATGTTAATTACAAGAGATGAAGGACCATTTTGGAGTATTGAATGTTAATATTTATCGGTTGAAGCAGACTATAGGGTACACATTAAGCTTCCATGAATTCAACACTTTGATACCTTATGATTTAGTTAATATCACATTTTCATTGTATTTTCAATTGTCTTAAATTGATAAGTTAAGGTGAGTACCATTATAGGCTAGTATTAAAGATGGTGGTAGGAAGATAGAAAGCCTAGTTAATATTTTATTTTGACTTTTTGATATTTTCATTAAAATGGGACAAAATCTCTATAAGGCTATATAATGCCTTTATCCTTCCATTTGTAAGAAGAAGACTTTTGATGGATGCAATATGAAATATCATTTTGAGACTTTTCCTTAACTTTTTGCAATTCTTGTGATAAAATGCATGCAAGTCATTCAATCTAACCTTTTATATCAAGTTTGATTGTGGAGAGACTCAATTTAGAACAAGATTCCAAAT
The DNA here is from genome assembly GCA_037974545.1 of Cucumis variabilis. Taxonomy (NCBI): domain Eukaryota; kingdom Viridiplantae; phylum Streptophyta; class Magnoliopsida; order Cucurbitales; family Cucurbitaceae; genus Cucumis; species Cucumis variabilis. The sequence continues at coordinate 4,343,976 of JBBPDI010000005.1, forward strand.
CTTGTTTCTAAATCTTTGATCTAAGAGGTAATCTAATCCTAACTTTCTCTTGATTGATCTAAATTAGTATAAGAGGGTGTTAGTTTCTTATTTAAAAGGTTCTTGCTACATTAATAGCTTAGATCTTTAGACCGAGGATTAGGATTGTCTTATCATTCAAACACGTGTTTGGGTGCTCTTGAAGAACTTGTCATTCTAGCATATATACACACATTAAACAAATGAATAACATAAGGTGACAGTATGTAACATAATAAATTGTACACAACCAAATTTATCATTCAGTGATCATCATGACACAAACATACATGAATTGTGGTACTATTGCAAACATGTCACAAAACACTAGCAATTTAAAATGAATGAAAAAATACCTTATGCATTTACGATAGTTAAATAATTGTAAGGGACATTGTTGTATGTAACTCCTATTCATTGAACATTTGATGCACCAATTCATCGCTCCATTTACTCCATTCGTTCGAGGTCTCAATGTAGTCAATGTTGTCACATTTAACTGTGGCATAGGTTGAATCATCTTCATCCAAATCATTGAAGATTTTAGCGTTAGTCATCTCTCTATTTATAGGGTTGTATAGAAGATAACAAGCTATTACCATTCAACATTGGACTTGGACCGAGTTATGACTTTCCTTGTAGGATTGCTCATTGACCCATCAATAACCTGAACACTTTTTCAATCACAATCCGTGCAAAAAAATGTTTCATGTTGAAGAACTCGCGTGCTGTTGTTGGTTCATTACCTCCACCACACCACTCTTAAAGATGATATATTTCTTCTCTGTATGGAGCCAGGAAGCCATCAGCGTTTAGGTAACCAGCATCACATAGATAGTAATACCCTATTGAGAACTTGACTGCTTCAAATCTCATCCTACAAATATATAGTATGTAAAGAAAAGATGTCTAGCTATATACCCTTTGAAACCTTTAGTTCCTTAGGTCTTGAAATTTGCTCCCTAAGAATTTGCGAATCGACTACCGATGCTTCCCACCCAACTAAGACGAACACGAAATCGTATTTTGTATCACAGACACCAAGGATGTTCGTCGCAACTTCATCATTTCATGTCCTATACCTTAGACGATCAATTGCACTGGCATTAACCTTGATGTACATGTCATTTAACACACCTAGGCAATTCTATAGTATAATGAGTTGTAAATATTCACACGCTAACGTGGACATGTGCAATTAACGTCCAAACAATTGGTACTCACCTCAAACTACTTCCATCGGATCTATACATAAGTTTGGTACTGGTTAAGGTTTTTTCAACAACTCATTATGCAAGCGTAAAACTACCATCAAGACGATGTTGAAATTCCTAGAAATTGTCTCACGCCTAATTCTCTTTGAGAGAAGGAATCAAGCACTAGTCACCAACTACTCGAGAGAATAAGTAGTGAAGACCTCATTAAACACGCGTATAAAGGAGTTTGGAAATGAACTTAGTTATGAAGTTTTTTTTCTCCATCATTTATGTCTCCAAAGAAGAACAAGTGTGGCATTTAGGCACTAAAAATTTTACTCACCTTAATTAGAGAGGAAATGTGATGCTTATAAGTAAGGAAACCTAGATATATATAGCGTAGCACATTTTCATTATTTGTATCCCGATAGGCAAATAAGTGTGGTGTTTAGATGCGAGAGATTGTTTGCCTTAATTAGAAGATGGTTAAATGATATTTATTGCATCAAGGCATATTGCATTGCTTAGACCACCTAATACGTATAGACTTTCCTGCACCTTTCTTTAATGCATGCAAGTTAGTTCACATTCCATAATCCTTTCACTCTATTCCCCCATCTATAGAAATCCTTAGTGTAAATAATATAATTAGCATACATTTACAACTATATTGTATAGATTTATACCGCTTGAAATTGGAAGTAGACGTTTTAGCTTAGATTGATAAGAAATTTCAAGTGTTCGATCCTAGCTTATCCAGGAAACCTCTCATTTTGCTTACAATTAGACAAGTGAGAAAAATTGTACTCAATGCAGACTCAGTAGAAGTAGCCAAGTCACAAATTTAGAATGTTAATGATATTTACAAATTATGTATAAACAGATGAGAGGCACAGTAACCAAACCGAATGCCCCTTTCCATATTCAATCTGTGAAGAAAATGCAACACTTCACTTAGACTTCCAAGTTGTTATTTTCTTTATTTAAGTCTTGCTTCCTCTTCTGTAATGTTGATGAAGGTGCAACTTCTTTTAGGTGCAACTTGACTTTTCTTTATTTTGACGAGTCAGAAGGATCCACCCTTCGTCATCATCTTTTACATGCTCATCTTTATTTTGGGAGTCTGTTATCACGATCTTTTGTTGGGAACAAATAACTATAGGTCTGAAGGTCCTACAATGAATCAAGCTTTCTTTTTTATCATGAGACATGACTAATGGTGGATTAGTCGAAGTTGTTACTATTGAAGCATAATTTGTCTAAAGTACCTTAACAATATCAAGCTCAATCTTATTTTCATAAGCTAATTTTAGAATTAGCTCCTTCAACACGAAACACTTTTCAACTAGATGGCTAATGACATGGTGATACTTACAATAGTTAGGATCATTTACATTTTTAACTACTTTGGTTGCTTGCATTTAGGCAATTGAATAAGTTATTTCTCCAGTATTTGTGTAAACCTTAGATCTTGTACCTTTTTGTTTACTTAAGTTTATAAGAAGTTAAGTTTTATGTGTAATCGATACCGCATGTTTCCATAAGTCTTTTAAATTGGATCAAAGTTAGTAGGTTAAGTAATATTTATATTATTTGCTTATATTTGGTCTTTAAGTAATTGTTAAGCTATTAAGGGCATCAAAGTAAATGAGTTAGTGAAATTAATTAAGTTTTTTTTTTTAAAAAAAAAAAAGAGAAAGTGGATTAGTAATTTATTAAAGGTTTTTTAAAAGGAAAAAAAATGAGAAGGAGTCGATGAAGTTTCTTCTTAAAATTCTTCTTCAATGATGATCCATCATTTTTAAACTCTCAAAATTTGCTCACAAAATGGTTGCTAAAATTTGAGGAAGGAGATAAAGAAGGAGATCAGAGGAAGTTGAGAAGATTTGCAAGTTGAATTGGAATTTAATGCAAGCCGAGCAATCTCTAGTTTTTAAGGAAGAAAAAAGTTACAGAAGCATAGTTACAAGTTGATATTAGTCACGTTAGAAAGCTATTTCAATTTCTCAGAACTCGTATGAAGGATGTATGAGCTTGAAATGAAGGAAAAATGGTGTAATTGTAGGTAGAAGACAAAACATTAGGAAAAATAAGAAATAACTTAGGACAGTCTCTGTGTGTTTAAGCGGTTCGAGTTAAAGAAGTGGAATTAGAAGCTGCCATTGGCCAAGTTAGAAAGATAATTCAATTCCTAAAAGATTTTTTAAAGAAAGTTTTAGCTGCAAGCGATAAAAATTGGGTTAATTTTCATGTGGAAGTTAAAGGTTGTCTGAAAATATGAATATAGAGTAACCTCTAGTTCAAGGGAAATTCTGGACAATCCAATAAAGTAAATAACTTGGTCTAGAAGATACCAATGAATCTACCATCTCGATCACTCATAATACTCATAGGGACTTCCCACAACTTCATAACATGCTTAAAGAATAACTGTACAGTCAACTCGATAGAACATAATTTGGTAGTTGAAATGAAAGCGGTGTACTTCAAGAACCAGTCGATGATAGCCAAGATGGCCTTAAGGTCACCCACCTTTGGGAGATGTGTAATGAAATTCATAGAAACACCTTTCCATGGTCTTGTCAGAATAGGAAAGGGTTCGAGACGAGAAGTCCAACAACTTTCGCTTTTTCAACCTTATCTTGTTGGCAGATGAGGCACATCTTCATGTATTACATGACATCGTCTCGCATATTAGGTCAGAAGTAGCCTTTCTTTGATAGCACATACGTCCTTTGTCACCCAGGATGGTCTACTAATAACTTGTAAAAGTATAAGTTATTATAGTCTTTTATGTAAAATAATGAGGTCTAAACACATGAAAATAGAAGAAGACGAAGGAAAAAGTAGGCAATTTGGCTAACTTATGAATAACTTAACGTGAAAGAGCCTTATATATGTTTTAGCATGTTTCAGTAATCAAATCAAAGGATTTTTAGGTAAGAGAAGTGAAGCTTGGCGATTCAACATTTAGGCGAGAAGAAGCGTCTGACCAAGGCGTTTAGATGCACTAACAGACAAAATTAATTGGCGCAAAAGTTGAAAATGTATAAGAGGACAGTCTGTGAAGTATCGCTACAACTTTCAAAACATTAAATGGTGTGTGGCCTCCTATTAACATCAACTATTGCCTATAAATAGAGCCTCTCACTTCAGAGAAAGGCGTGCGTAATCAGAGTCAAGGAGGATGAGAAATCATACTCTGAGGCGTAGCGCATTCTTCTTCCTTTCATTTTCCTTTTATATTGTCCTGTATTGTATTATGTATTTGCTGGCCGATAGGCCTAAAATTATATTATTCAATACATTGCATTTTATATTTTATTCACCTTTATTCTTGTTTCTTCTTTACTTTGCTATGATTAATTAACTTGAGTTGATACATTGTATTTCAAATATTATAGGGTTATGATGTTTGTACTTTAAGTTTTATTAAGTTAAGTATGATTTTCAAAGAGTATTGTGTATTTGAAAGAAGAGCATTCATGACCCTAACTGTAACCATCTGACAAATGTGAACGCACATTTAACTACGCATTTAGTAATAAGATGGCAATAATATTTTGTTATTGCTAAGTTCATCCTTTACATACATTGCAAAAATGACAATGTGTGTGGTGAAAGCATTACGAGATTGCATGCCTTAATCAAAGAAAAATAACTTAGAATACCTATAAGATGATTAGATATAAATCATAAATCAACTTTGTGTATTTAAATCTCGAAAGGTGAACGAGTATGGTAGAATACTGAAAAGCATCTCGCCTTAATTCAGAGTTGAAGTATGTTTTATATCACATTGAACCTTTGTATGCAGTATATTGTGTTTAGATAGTTAAACTATTCCTTCCTTGTTATGTCTATAATAAGTTCTTTATTCATCTCTTTTCATCTCGCATTGTCATCTTGTACCGCTAAAAGCACCATAGTGTATATAGTAGATTAGAGTAGATAACACACTGTTCTTACATGACACTGTATAGATTATACGACATAGTTCTAGTAGCATGATAAGGTAAAGTAGGATCTTAAACTCCCTGTATTCGACCCTAGACTTACCAGAAAACCTCTCTTCTCTTACACTTGGATGAATAAGAGGAAAACTTGCACGATAATGATCATATTCTGTAATTTAGCAATGTATGAATATGAATAAACCTTTTAATGCATGCTCTTATTTAGTCGCCACATAGTCACTCAATTAGAGCTTATAACGCCACTTCCATGATCACCTTGCATGCATAACATAACACATACACATCTACAAGCACCTGCCCACAATGTGTCATGACATTCATGTAGTAACTGTTGGCCTTTCATTAATAACGAGTCTTCTTCAACCCTCGAAACATACAATTGATTTCCTTTCATTAATAGAAAGTCTTCTTCAACCCAAAACTATCTTGTTTTAATGGCTTTGACTAGAGCAATAATAGCTTGGGCAAAGGGATCCTTCTGGATGAACTCTCTAATAATATTGTTCATCCATGCATAAACGTTACTTGTATGTATGGGGGGCTAGCATACACAGGGCCGCTTATTGGCCTTTACGACTGAAAGCGTCGATAGCTTGATTGCTGGTCCTTTTTTTGTGTTCAAACTTGAAGTTGAATTCAGCCAAATATTCTTGTTGTCTTGCTTGCTTAGAGATCAACTTAGGCTGACTGAAGAAGTGGCAGATAACATTGTTGTCATATTTCATCATGAATGGTGATCCCAATAAATATTACCTCCGGGCTCTCAGACAATTGACCACGAAAAGCATTTCTTTCTTAGAGACAATATACCTCCTCTCAACACTATTAAGCTTACGACTCTTGTAAGCTATTGGGTGACCCTTTTGGGTAAGGATGCCTTCAAGGGCAAAGTCTGACACATCGGTCTAAACTACAAATGGCTTAGACACGTCAACTAATCTGAGGACAAGATCATTCATCATTGTCACCTTTAATTCGTCAAAAGCAGTTTGACATTCGGCTGGCCATCTCCAAGTCGTACCTGTTGGGATTTATGTCCTAAAACTTGTAGATTGTAACTATAATGCATTGCCTGTTATTAATAAAGTGTTATTATTGTAATAATTGTTATTGATTATAATATTAGTTTTGTCTTAATAAACCAAATCCAATAAACTAACATTCTAAGCTGTTTAATGAGTCTTAAACAGTATATAGAGACATACAGAGATCAATGTTCGATATCAGCTTAAAGGGTCTATAGTATAGGGATAAGGTTGGGTACCTTATCCTGGTAACACTACATTCGTCAAATGCAATGATCCAACGTGTTCGTGTAGTTGACATGTGAGTGAGCGTATCCTATGCAATGAGTTTACATAAGACCGGATCACGAAATAGTAACCATTAGATGTAACTCTGTCAACTAGTTAGGTTTTTATTTCACTAGGATGACCTAGGTAACTTAGTCTTAATCCTGAGTGTGTTATGAACTCCTGTTTGCAAGGGATTGTCCTTTGATTTGTACGGGTAAGAGTGGCCAGATCATCGACTCAATAAGCTTATCATTTTGGGGACAAGATCGAGCGGATAGCTGAGAACATAATTACACAAGATGGAATTCACTCCTTCCCTACTTTAGGGTAAGTAGATCAGTGTTCCCTTAAATGGTGTCTCCAGGTCTTAAGCAAAGGGTCTTACCCTCTCTATGGTACGAGAGGAGTTTCTGTTTATTGGTAGGACTATAAACAGGTTGTTCATTGGAGGAGCACTGGTATTTAAAGATTAGAGGTAACCCAGAGATAAAACGGTAAATTGACCCAGTGGTGTTACGAACACTCGTGAAGAACTAACTTACTGTTATTAGTTTATATCTATGGACACAGAAATATATCTACAGTGAGAAGAGTTCAGCTGTGAGTCTTTAGTGGAGTGTACACACAGTTAAAGAAATATTGATTAATGTGGTTAATGAGTTTAGCCAATTAATCTCATATCGTTGTAGCTTCTGATATGTAGGTTCATTAGGTCCCCTTC
>JBBPDI010000005.1:4351282-4375191 GCA_037974545.1 Cucumis variabilis
TATTATTGTAATAATTGTTATTGATTATATTATTAGTTTTGTCTTAATAACCCAAATCCAATAAACTAACATCCTAATTTGTTTAATCAGTTTTGAACAAATTGTAGAGAAATATAGAGATCAATGTTCGAGATCAGCTTAAAGGGTCTATAGTATAGGGATAAGGCTGGGTACTTTATCCTGATAACATTATGGATACGACTCACTTTGTATTTGATGCAAACACAATAATCTAACGCATTCGTGTAGTTGACATGCGAGTGAGGGTATCCTATGCAATGAGTTTGCATAAGACCGAACTGCTAAATAGTAACCACTAGATGTAACTTTGTTCACTAGTTAGGTTTCCATTTCATCAGGATGACCTAGGTAACTTAGTCTTAATCCTGAGTGTATTATGAACTCCTATTCATGAGGGATTGTCCTTTTGATTTGTATAGATGAGAGTGACCAGATCGTTGACTCAATAAGCTTATCATTTTGGAAACAAGACCGAGTGTAGAGTTGGAAATATAATTACACAAGATGGAATTCACTCCTTCCCTACTTTAGGATAAGTAGATGAATGTTTCCTTAAATGGTATCTCTAGGACTTGAACAAAGAATACTTACCCTCTCTATGGCACGATAGAGGTTCCTGTTTATTGGTAGGACCATAAAAAGGCTACGAACACTTGTGCATGACTAACTTACTATTATTTGTCTATATCCATGGACACAAATATATATCTGTAGTGAGAAGAGTTCAGCTGTGAGTCTTCAGTGGAGTGTACACATAGTTAACGAATATTGATTAATGTGGTTAATGAGTTTGGCTAATTAACCTCAGATCGTTGTAGCTTCTGATCTGTAGGTCCATTAGGTCCCCTTCCTAGCTTGTAAAGGGTAATGAGATTTATTCATACTGGTTGTAATTTGAAATAATTTAAAATGTACAAATTTACTTTGGCAATTAGTTTAATGTATAGTGATACATTATAATATAAAGTTTATCAAACTTTATTATATAAATTTAATCTTGGATATGATTCCAAATTAATTTATGAGAGATAAAATATTTGAATGAGTGCAAATATTAATTTAATGTGAATTAGATTCATATTAAATTTATTGGTTATGAGAGAAACTTCTATTTGAATATGATTCAAATTTAATTTAAGTTAAATATAAGATATTTAATTTAACTTTTAATTAATTAGAGAATTAATTAATAGTTTAATTTTATTTAATTAAATTTGATTTAATTAATTATATTAATATAAATTTAAAAGATATTGGAGAGATATTCATTCAAATAAGATTTGAATGAAATATTAATTAAATATGATTTAATTAGTTATTAACTAATTGATTAATGGTTAATTAATTATTAGATTTGATATTTCTATTAATTTAATATTTTTTAAATTAATAAAATTTCATGATTCTTACACCTTTTCCTATTCCAAGAAGGAAAGAGAATTATAAATATCTAGAAGATTTTTTTTAACGAATTAATCAAGAAAAAAAACTAACATTTTTTCTCTCTACAAAAAGAAAAAAAAGTTTCTCTCAAATATCTCTAAACCTTTTCCCATTCCAATTGGTTCCCACAAACCAATCTCATCTCAGAGGATAAGAAGATCTCTGACGGATGGTGTCTCCAATTTGGTGGTTTGTAGATTAAGAGACGTCGACAAAAGTAAGTTCTCTGTATTCTTTAAATTAAAAGCATGCTTGGTTTTTATTTAGAATTTTGATTCTAAATTTTGCTAATGTACTGGTATTTTGGGATTCATAAATTAATTTGAGGAATGGTTCTATAAAATCTTCTGCTGTTGTAGGGCTTTTATCCCTTCAAGTATAACAATTTATAAAACTACACTCGTTACCCACACTCTACTTAGTGTTTACAAAATCCAAACTTATATGGCTATATAGACACAATGTACAACTCCACCTATGTACTGAAAATAGAATTGGAAGCTTTTAGCATACTGTGGTAGTGCATCAGGCACCAGAAACTCAATTTCTACCTAAAAAGTGACAAAATATTTTGAAAGAGTGAGCTATAAAGCCTAGTGAGTGACTAGGTTTCTAAAACAAATAATGCTATAAACATCTAAGTAACAAACTCATTAATACATTTTTAAATAGTTTAACTCAACAAATCATGCTAAATTTAATCTTTCCAAAGCATTTTAGACAAATATTCAAACTAGCTTTCCTCTCTATCACATAAACAAGTCCTCTAGAAATGGTAGAGCTAAATCAATGCCAAATCCCACCTCTGATCCGATAGTAAAGTAATCTCAATACTAACTGTCAAACCTCTAAGATAGGAATCCTAGTCTCAATATATCCTCTAAGATAGGCGTCCCCATCTCAATATATTATATCACATGCACAATAATATGACCCATTCAGGCTAGTATGTCTCGATGTAGAATATAACATGCTTTAAAATTATAAACTTTCTTTTTATGGAAAACATAAACTTAACATGTTTAGTAATACTTTGCTCTTGGCAGACTATAAATTCATAACTCATCCTTTGCTAAAACATTTACAAACTCATTTACTTAGAAATCAATTTAAAATTTCTCTTGCTAGCCAGAAATCATTCTAATCAACTTATGTTTAATTAAACTTCATAAACTAAATCACATACTTTTAAACTAACTTGTTAAATAGTGATACATCTCAAACAAATAAACTCTAAGTTTATAAATCTATTGAAATTCGTTTTGTCACTCATAGTTTTAGCTAGATCCTTGGTCTGTAAATTTGACCTATTTTTTTCTTAACTTTTCCAACAAACTACAATTAGGTATCAGAACCCTAAACATTCTTATCCTTCTATGGCGTACTTAATATGAATTACTAAAGATGTCATACAAAAATTCCAACTTAAGGAATAAAAATCAAACTTTGATAATTTTGATGGAAAACAGGAACATGCGCAGCGAAATAAGGATTGAATTTTACTCTAATTATAACCAAACATTTTAGTAATTAACATGCATAATTATCCTTGATTAATAAAATAAAGGATTAATAGAAAAAACTTACATTTGAACCTTTTCTATTCTTGTAATCTTCTCACGAACATGAAGTTGGGACTACCACTAGCATTGACCTGCTATAATCCAGACCTAGAACCAGGTTTTAGGACTTGAACTTTGGAGAAAATAGAAAGAGTGATGGAATTAGGAGGAAGAACTTTTGTTGAGGTTATGAAGTTTGGGTTATTTTGCAATTCCAAATTGTAAAACTAAAATCACCTAAAGTACAAGAAGAATTTACACATTTGTAATAAATCCTTTTTTATAAGCAAACTACATGCAAAATTGTATGTAGAGAGCCTCCCAATCTCAACACTTGGCCATCCACCAACTAGGTGTCTTATATATATGAAGCCACTTGCAAATCACATGCAATGAGCTTGTCAAGTCTCAATAACTTAGTCTAAGGGCAATATGATAATTTGACATTTAAATCAAAGTCAAAAGTCAACATTTTGACTTTTTACTATTTTATCCATCTTGACTAATTTCGACCTCTCGAGCATGAATCTGCATTCATTTTTCTGAAAAATTAAATCTCATTTGAATATAAAACCAGTCAAAGCTTGACATTTAAAAGTCAAAAGTCAACACTTTGACTTTTCACAATTTTGACCATTTTCATCAATTTCAAGCTTTTGAATATGAATTTTTATTCATATTTTTAATATTTAAATCACATTAAAATATAAAGCTCTATTTTAAACTTAGAACTGATACCTATATATATTCGTTGGTTTCTCTCTCTTTACATAATTCGAATAATTTGAATTATTCCAACAAAATGATCTAAGTTAATTCCTTAAAACTAGCAGGAAAACCAAATGGACTTATAGATCATGGGCTCCAATGATCCGAGATTAACTGGTTAAACTCTTTAGACCAAGCTAATTAATATTTGTTAACTAACGATTCATTCCACTAAAGTCTCGTAGTTACACTCCCCTCACAATAGATATATTTGTATCCATATGATATAACCATGATTAGTAAGTTAATCATTCACAGGTTGTTCGTAACCTCAAGACTACATCTTTCTCCTTTGGTCTTACTGATCCACTATTGAACAATTAGTTTTAGGTCCAACCTATAAACCGAATCCCTCTCGAGCCAATGAGAGGGTGAGGCCCCTTATTTAAGACTTGGATTTAGTTCTTAAGGAAATAACCTATCTACTATCCTTAAAATGGTAAGAGTGAATTTCATCTTACACCCTATGTCCCCAACTGTCCATCCAATCTTATCCATAAAATGAGAGGCTTATTGAGCCAACGCTAATCAGCTACCCTTACCTGTGCAGGTCTAAGGATAATCTCATGTGAATAGGAGTTCATAGTTAGCTTAGGATTAAGATTAAGTTACATATGATATCTTCAAATAAAATAGTCAGTTTTATTAAAGTCAACGATGTTACAATTTAAAAGTGATTATTTCATGGTTTCAGTCTTACGTAAACTCTGTACATAAGTTGCCCCCACTTTCATGTCTCTACATGAACAATTCAAGATCACATAGTTTGTACTAATTACAAAGTAGATCGCATCCATAGTGTCTCCAGAATAAGGTGTCCAACCTTATTCGTATACTTTAGACTATTTAGGATATATACTCAAACTTGATCCACGTTTATGTCTCTACAAAAAGTTCAAGTTGACTAAAAAAAATAGCTTTGAGACCTTAGTCTATTAACTTTAAGATTGTAGTATTCTATTTTCACTAATAAGTCCTCAATAACCACTTTATTGTATAAAATATAATTTTAATTATAAACTATCAGTTTTAGGACATAGATTCCAACAAATTTTGCCCAAAAAGTTTCAGAAATTTCTAAATTCAAAGACCCAACTTCAGAAGCTCATAACCTATTCATTTATTAACCCAAACAAGCGTACTTTATATAAAACTATTTATTTTTAAATTATCTACAATACTTGAAGGAGAGAAGACCAAATTCTCAATATAGTTTCTCAGAAATCTCTCAAAACAGGTACTACTCAAATTTTGAGATTCCAGCAACTTTTTGTCTTCTACATGAAAATTAACCTATTTGGCTCAAATGATCTCATAAAAGTTGTAGAAATTTGAATACAATATCCAATCGTATAAAATATAACTTCTAATTCTTCTTCTATACTTTGGGCTACTTGAAAAACTAGAGATATCTCTAGATTCATGTGCAAAAACAATAAGCTCTCTTCCCCTTCAATTTTCATTAGTTTAACATCTGATTTAACTCAAGTATGCTTTATAAGCTTTGTTATAATGTGAGTTAGTTTTCAAACCTGATGGATATCACCTTTTTATTCTTCTTGTGTAGCTTGCCATCAATAAAACACCAGGGTTGTGCAAGCTGAAACCAAATTTGCCACAGATGGGCTTTGCATTGATTTTTCTTGTCTTCTTCAACCACAAATCTCCAGATTACTTCTTCTTCTTCTCTTCTCCAATTATCCCTTGATTTTTCTCTAAAAGTTGGATGAATTGCATGAAAAATGGGTTTAAGAGATGGTCGGCGGTGAACTTAAAAAAAAAAACCATAAACTCACTTTTTTTTTAATATTAATTATCTTTTTCTTTCCTCTTTTCATTTACTTTTCTATTATTGACTTCAAATATTAATTGAACTTTACTACTCAAGTTTAAGTGAACCAAAATGAATAGGAAGGTCTCCAATTTATGTAACAGGCAAGTGGGGGTATCATATACAATGAGTTTATATAAGATCGAAACACGAAATAGTAACCACTGAATCTAACTTCGTTAACTATTTAGATTTCTATTTCATTAGGATAACCTAGGTAACTTAGTTTTAATCTTGAGTATATTATGAACTTCTATTCGTGAGAGATTATCCTTTGATCTGTAGAGAAAAGAGTGACCAGATTGCTGACTCAATAAGTCTACCATTTTAGGGACAAGACCAGGTGGAGAGCTAGAAACATAATCATACAAGATGAAATTCACTCCTTTCCGACTTTAGGGTAAGTGATGAGTGTTTCCTTAAATAATGTCTTTCAGACTTTAATAAAAAACCTACCTCTCTATGACACGTGAGGTTTTTTTTTATTTGTTGGACCATTAATAGGTTGTTCAATAGAGGAGCATTGATCTTTAAGGACTAAAACATAACTTAGGGATAAAATAGTAGTTTGACTCAGATGGTGTTACAAACATTCATGGAGAACTAACTTACTGTTATTGATCTATATCCGTGAACATAGAAATATATCTATAGTGAGAAAATTTAGTTGTGAGTATTTAGTGGAGTGTACACCTAGTTTACAAATATTGATCATTGTGGTTAATGAGTTTAGTCAATTAATCCCATATCGTTGTAGCTTATGATATGTAGATCCGTTAGGTCCTCTTTCAAGCTCGTAAAAACTAATGAGCTTAATATATATTGATTTTAATTTGATGTGTTCAACTTTACTAGGTCACCACTTAGACTCTCTTAGCTTGCCACGTTCTACTTTCACTTTACACAAGTCAACCTACAATTCATCAAGCTATGCAAACAACTTTTTCTTAACACATAGTCAACTGTCAACTTAGGATTAGAATTTTTCTTGAAATGCTAATCTTATCTTTTTAGAAGGTTAAACTTATTCCTTGCCTTCTTCTTATAGCAACAGGCTACAAACACCAACTGTTTTTACCTGACTTCACTTTGCTTTACCACAACAAAACACCTAACTCTTAGCATTGAACACGTACTTCTTATCATGTCACCAAGCTTCAATGCGTACTTTCTTCATGAAACATATCTTATTTACACTTAGCCAAAATAATCCTTTCATCAAGGGTCCTCTTCAACAGGACTTCCTCTTTCTAGGATCTGGGTCTTATACACTAAGCAGATTAAAAAGATTAGTATAAATAAGATTTGAGAAGGATTTAAGAAGGGTTGTTTTTTTGAGATTCTTGCTAAAGTGTTAAGCTACTTGTTAAGAAGTATTAGGAGAGGAGAAAAGGCTAAGTAGACATTCTAAAGGAAGGAACACCCAATTATTTTGTGAGTGACTTTCATAAATGAAAGAAGTGTTTTATGAATGATTTTCTAATCAAATGATGTATTTTGAAAGTATTCCTTCTGAGACTTGTCGTTATGCATAATGTTCTTTATATCTATATATTATTGTTATTGATAATGTTGTCGATGTGTTATTTGAAAAGAGAAAACGATTGATTTCTATATGATGATTGTGATGCTTGTGTATGAGAAAACCATTAGCCTTATTTCTATCAAGTGAACAATTGTTATATGGTGTGCACATAATGTGTAAAGGCATAGTGTGGATGGCATGTGCAACAACAAATGTGTAAATTCCAAAACTTGGAAGAAAACTTTTCTTTGAAGTGATTGGAAGATTAAGGGTTGAATGAAGTTAAGGTTAAAAATGCTATAGAAAGTGTGCCATGGCTAGTGGAAAAAGACGAAAATTTGGCTACGTGTTGAGACTTAAGAGTAAAGAGTTTAGAGGTTATGTTGGTGTTGTGTAGGTGGCAAAAGAAAGAGAAATAACCTCTAAACAAGAGACATTAGGCGTTTAGGACATATCAAGGCGTTTAGAGGTTATTTTGAAGGTGTATTGGACGACCAAGGAGAAGGAATAAAACCTCTAAAAAAGTTAGTATGTGTTTAAGGTTAGGGAACGAAGACTTTTGTAGTAGGTGTTTTAGAGGTTATTTGACTTGTTGGTTGTGCATTAGGCGAGAAAAGAACCTTTAAAGGAGTGTCAATTGTCACACCCCACCCTGTAGACCTTCTTACTTTCCTCACGAGATGCGGTGCGACTTGAGCATCTTTGACACGATTAAACGTCAAAGACACTCATCTTAAATCCTTTACCTTGTTTAAACGTCAAATACCTTAAATAACATGCTTTAAGCAATAAAGCTTAACGCAGCAAAAGTCGACTTAAACTCTAAGAAAAGACCACTCATAATACTTAGCCTTAGAACAGAAAATCTCTTATTCTTCTTTCTCGTGGAAACAAAATGGATGCACTTCAACACTTGCAAAGTTTTCAAAAATCTCCCTTACTTAATGACCTAAATTCTTTATTTATACTACTCTTTAACTCAGATTAGTCATTCTCAAATCCTTGTCAAATCAGATTTAACATTTTCTCGCCAAACCTTTCTTCTCACCTAATTTCATTTTGCAAATAACTTTAATCACTTAACATAACTTTCGAAGGTCGTAATGCATAACTCTTCTCGCAGACTATCTAACTTTCTCGCAAAGACTCTCTCATGTAAACACCTAGACTTCACAGGTCTTATTGCAAATCCTTCTTTTCTCAAAGCTTCCTTGCGAACTATCCTCTTAATCGCGTAGATTTACCAAAACGCCTTTGTCTAAATCACTAAAACTGAACACTTGAGCAAATTTAACTTCTCAAATTAGAAGCGAGTCTCACATCAATAGACGAGCAAGACAATCACTTAGACATTTTATGGGCGTTTAGAGGTTATGGAAGAAGATTGTTGGGCATGAAGCTTAACATTGGAGAAGGGCAAAAAGGTTAGCAATGCATTGACACTAGCGTTTTAGAGTTGTCAAGGGACATTAGGCATTTTGGTTAGGCAAGATGATGAAAAGGTAGAGACGATGAAGTGCTTTATAGGTGTCCTTGTATGTTTAACTTAGATTTTGACTAATAGGAGCTATCAATAAAGATTCATGCAAGCTCTAATATAAATAGGTTACTTCATATAGAGATTTCTCCAATTTTACTCATGTGTTTTTGCTGGAATTACTCTCAAAAGGTAACAAAAATTGAGTCTAGTTTTTTATTGGGGCCACTAGACGATTTTGAGCAAGAGAGAGTTGAGTTTGAGTTGAAGAAAGAGAGGAAGGTTAGGTTTTAGATGAATCTGAGCAAGGGTGATTTCCAATGGGCTGTAGAGTTCATCCTTTAAAATCTGAAGCTGCAATTTTCAGGTAAGAAAATTAAGAGTGTTTTTTTAAAAGGACGTTTCCCCAAAAGAGCTTTGGATTTTAAGTTATGAATTTTCAAAATTGGGTCGTGTTTTTTGGATGAAAATTGAGTTTATGGGCAAGTTAGTGGCTAGTCAAATGATGGGTTATGCTATGCGAGATGGGCAGATGGTTTGATGTTTATAGAGGTTACTATGCATTGAGGTTGGTTCAAGATGCACGACCTGCACGCAAGGTGCATGCGGCTAAGGTAGCACGCGAGGAGGGCTACGTAGCACGCAAGGCACGCAGGCAACCTAGTGTACAGTCATACTTGTCCAGGGCATTGTTTTCCTATGGTCGTATGTCTAAATACCCCTAATTTATTTTATCATTATGTCTTGTATTTAGTTAGCTAGTTGCTTTCCTTTTTATGTCATAAAGCTTGGGTGTGACGTTTCAACATTTTCATATGGAATCCTACTAGAGCTGAAAATGTTCAAAATGTACAATAGAAAAGACATAGTAATTGAATCCCCGATCAAGCATTGTCGCACTCTTAGCAAGAAAACCTTTTTCCTTGCAACTGACAGTCTTCATTGTATATTGCAACGATTATTTCATTAAATTTCTTTCCCTCTTACGTTTTATAAACAATTTTCTCAAGAACACGAAGGAAGGTTCCATGTATGCTGAGTTTTTCTACGACTTTCGAATGTTGATCGGTTAACTTGTTCATCGAGTTCAAACAAGTGTCACACAATCATCCGTTTGGAGCTTGAAAAGCTACGATTGTGACACCCAGCGTGTGCAGGAAACCTCTTGTGAGGTTAGCATGCGGGCAACCCAGAATGCGTGGCAAAGGCCTATCGCCCACCACTTGCGCACCAGCATGTGTTGTGACATGATTTTTGATATTTTTGGTCAAGTTAGGAAATTTTAAGTACACCTTTGATATTTTCTTGGTAAATATAAATTAATTGGATTTTTTCACCATATTTTCAGGACAATAAGAGATCGAGAAAATTTATAGGCTAATGATTTAAGCTTGTATCTAAGAGTGGAAAATGTTTTATTTAAAATGATTTCAAGCATGTTTTAAAGTCATGATTTATGATTAAATGTGTAAGTTATGTTATGAAAATTCTTTCAAGCATGTTATTGTTTAAATGTATTTATTCAAGCATACTATTTATTAAGAAATGTTTAAGCTTACTGGAAAAGGAGTTTATCAAAGAAATATTGTTAAAGCTCACTCAAGGATGTTTTAAGGTTTATGTTTTATCGAAACCAAGCTATCTAAAAAATTACTCACAACGGGGCATGATTACTCATAACGGGACATGCTTAAAAATTTTCCTATAACAAGGCAGGATTAAAATTACCTGTTATGGGATAGGGGCGCCAAGGAATTAGAGGTAAGGACACTTACCACTCAGAAGTAGATACTTGAGTTTTGAGCAGGAAAAACCAGGATTATGTTATTGTTTTACAATTGTATAAAGGTTTTAAGCTTTCACGTTATGATTCATTGTTTACTGTTTAAAGGATTTACATTTTACTGCTACAAAGATTTATGAAAAATATTTAGAAAAGTTACCGCTCACTGGGCTCATTTAGCTCATATTCTCCAAAATGTTTTCCCACTTTTCAGGTAATGACAGCGAAAGATTTTACAGAACCATTCCTCAATTTAATTTTTGAAAATCCTAAAATACTCGTACAATTGGCAAAAATAGTTAAGGAACTAATTTTCTTATTAAGCATGCTTTAATAAAGTATAGATTAGAGAAAGAAAAAACTTACATAGTTTGACATCTTTGAATCTACTAAATTTCCAAATTTGGGGACACCACCCATCAGAGACCATCCTATCCTCTAGGATGAGATTGGTTTATGGAAACCAATTGGGATGGAAAAAGTTTTAGAGAGAAACTGTCACACCTTGATCTAGGTTTTCCTCTTTAACCTAAATTGTGGCATGATAAAACACTTTTGAAAACGACATTTTCCAACTTAAATTCTATAGAAATCACATTAAGAAATTCTATAGAAATTTTGGCAGCATATCCCCTAAAATTTGGGGTAGCCACACCTGAAAAAGAAAATGTTTCCACTTCTATAAGATTATAAACAAACTTCAGATACTACATACAACAAGTGTGTCTCACCACACACATCTAGACAGTTTCAAAACTCCAAGTAGAATTTAAGGTACAAACTAGGTATTACGTACAAAAGATTTCAAACTAATGAGGGTTCTTCGAAACACGAGTTCATAGCGTCTCTCTAGATAAGACTAACCACCCCATGATGCATTACAAAAATTTAAACTATATACATACAAAAAAAATGAAGATTTACAAGAACGACAGGGGCTCAAAAAATGCTTGGACCTGGGTCTATACCTGTGGGGGAGAACACATTGAAAACAATAGCTGAAAGCTCAATGAGTGGCAAATAATTAGCTATAAAAGCTCGTAAAACATGCTCAACAAAATATGTAATTATGCATCAAAAATAAAATATTAAATATAAACATTATCATCACATAAACTCCAATCACCCAATAAACCTATAGCCAATCCAATCGTGGCAAGATGTCTAAATATACGATCAAGAGTAGCTCGTACATGATCAAAGAATCATGCGATCACAACTAGCTCATGCATATTTAGTACCTGCCATGATAGTAACCTCCATCCAATTCGACCATAATACAATACTAACTACACGATCTGAAATAGCTCATATGTGTTCCATATTCATAAGGAAACATGTAGCCAAATGGAGCTCATGCATATTTAGCACCTACCACAGTAACAACATTCATCTGCTCCAATGTGCACATAAAGCCACACCCACCATGGGTTAAGCTAGGCCTAAAGCCATATCACAGTCCTTCATCCACATCCTCATCTAGGCTCAAGTCCGCGGATCTTCGGTCACGGCCTCTTTCAGTCCCAAAACCCCTTGAAAACCATAGGTGTCGCTAGGAAAACACATTCAAGTAGCCTTAGGGAAATCACCTTCTCATTCATCATAAACATTAGATAATCATCATTAAAAATATCAAGTACAATCAAAATTGAAATACATTTTTACGAAATCCAACTCATACACATTCTTGAAATCATGATGAGTAAATTCATCGTTTAAACATAAATGGAAACAAAGTTATAAAAAGTTTAAATCATGTAATTCCCCAACAATAGCATAAGACAGCATGTATAAGTATAAAGAAAGCTTGAAAATGAGCCCTTTACCTTAATAACTCGATCCTCCAAGATTACACACTTTTTCCATTTCAATTTGGCCTAAAACATAGATTAAGTTCTCATCATTGTCTTCACATAACACGAGACTACAACTATTTGTAAAACACCTCATAAGGCCACCTAAATCCATTTTATACCTCTAAGGTCTATGGATTTTCAAAGCGCTTAGGATTAGACTAAACTTTTCACATATGAACCCTTGGACTCTAAATCTCGATACTTAACCCAATGAGCATCCAACTTAGTTCAAGCTCAATGGGTCTTTTAGGTGAATACACTTTTGGGACCCTTCAACTTAAACTCTTAACGTCAGAAGCACCCAAACTTAACTCGTCTTGAACGACCTTAAATAGTTTTTTCTTCCTATAATAACTTAATATGACGTCCAAACTATGGAGCTCATGAATTCTACACTTAACAAATAAAATCATAATTTATACTTTTCAAGAAATTTCTAACTTCAGTAGGCTAACTTAAACTACCCATCACTTCTTCACTATTTAATAAAAATTAATGTACTTTATATTAAACTCTTCATTTTAAGATCTTCTACAACTTACTTGAAGAGATAAAAGTGAGATTCCCACTAGATTATTCCAGAATTACCCCAAAAAATAAGAACTCCAAAATCGTATTCTCTGCAACATCCTACTTTCCTCCTAAATTTAAACATATTTTCAGTCAGAATTGGCTAACAAGTGTTGCATGAAAGTTATAGGACATTGAGTAAGCTTTCCAACCATATCCAATAAGGTTTTTATCTCTATCTGTACACTCTAGGATACTCGAAAAACCAGAGACTTCTCAAAATTTCATGAAAAGTCTGTGACATGTTTTCTACTTTAAAAATCATTCACTTAGTCTCAGAATTTCCTCAAGCTTTATTCACAAAACTTGTTAGAAATTGAGTTCTTTTAAAAAAAATCCAAACTTATATGTTAATTTTTCTTGTGTAATTCAAACCAAAATAAAAACCAATGATGGTCTGTGAAAACTATCCCAACCTTACCAAGAACTTAATAAAGTACCTTTAACTTCAACGAACAACACCCCAATTACCTTTTAAAATCGAAATTAAGCATCCAACATTAAGAGTTACTCAATATTATCATTAAAGTTAAATGGGTACTCAACAATCCACTCTAAAATGCTTAGAAACTTACCTACATGGTGCCAAAACGCCTAGTTACAAGCTTTCAAACGGCTGGACAGCAGCCCAAACTCCTCTAAAATTTGAATCTCAAATCAAGATATAATGGGTATTGTGAAAATCAAGTCTAAACTCAATGGGTATTCAAAAATCTTTAACAAATCCAACTAAACGCACAAAATAAGCAAATTCTTACCCAAAACTCCAAGATTTAACTACCGACGGTAAGAAAAACTGAGCAATACTAAAGGAAACGTGGTTTGCAACTCAACTACACACAGACCTCAAGCTTGTCAGCATGGCATCCTGTCATCATCCAGCATTGAACAAGCAGCTCGTGGCTGGTTGGATGTGAATGGTAGGTACGATGCATGCTAGGTGACGACGACGTAAAGGCTGCCAGCTACAAATATGCAAGGATAACAAACTGTGAGGTTTGCTAGTTATTTTCGGGTGAGTCAAGCAATGCATCAATGGTGAAGGTTGGTGGTGGAATCAACGTGAAGGAGAGAAAGGGGTGTTTTCGAACATGAGACATTCCAAGTGCATGGGGAAGAAAACTCTCGATTTCATTTCTTTTTCTTTTTTTTTTCTTTTTCTTTTTTTAACTGAAACAAAATATATGGACATTGACAAAAATGCCCCCCACTTTAAAATAAATTCACTTCTTTTGCCCCTAGCTTCTTCTTTTATCATCATCTTTATTTTTCTTCTTTAAACACCTAAAGAAAAATTTAAGTTTTAATCCCAACTAAATGGTTCTAATTTTCTTGTCAAAATAATTTAACCATTTAAAGTACAAGGATACTCGACTTAAATTTTCACAAGTTAAGAACCATTTGCATAATTGAGAGAAGAATGGAATAATGGCTTACAGAAACTATTTTGTAGAGAGTAAAAGCATTGGCTTGATTAATTATGATTAAGAAAAGCTGTGTTTTTCTTCTGCATATTTATAATTCCCTTTCCATAAGGGAGTGTGAGAGAATCATAAGATTCTATTAATTTAAAAAATATTAAATTAATAGAAATTTCAAATCTACTAATTAATTAAGGGAAATTTTCAAAAATAGCAAATTTTATAAATATTTACAACCTATAGCAAATTCTATCACTGATAGTCATTGATATGCTATAGTGATAGAAGACTATCATTGATAGAATCTAAAATTTTGCTATAGTTTGTAAATATTTTAATTTATTTTGTTATTTTTGAAAATTACCCATTAATTAATTAATTAGATAATAAATTAACAATTAATTAAATCATGTTTAATTAATATTTCATTTATATCATATTTAATGAATATCTCTTCAATATCTTTTAGTTTTAAATTATTTTATTTAAATAAACTTAAACTAAACTATTAATTAATTGGGAAATTTTTAAAAATAACAAAATAAATTAAAATATTTACAAGTTATAGCAAAATGTTGGATTCTACCAATGATAGTCTTCTATCACTATAGCATATCAATGACTATCAGTTATAGAATTTGCTATAGGTTGTAAACATTTGGTAAAATTTGCTATTTTTGAAAATTTTCCTAATTAATTCTCCAATTAATTAATAACTAAATTAAATATCTTATATTTAACATAAATTAAATTTGAATCATATTCAAATACAAATTTCTCTCATAACCAATAATTTTAATATGAATTCAATCCACACTAAATTAATATTTGAACTCATTCAAATATTTTATCTCTCATAAATTAATTTTGAATCATATCCAAAATTAAATTTATAAAATAAAGTTTGATTAAAATATATAAACTTTATATTATAATGTATCATCATACATTATACTAATTCTCAAAGTAAATTTGAACATTTCAAATTACAACCAATATAAATAAATCTCATTACCCTTTACGAGTTAGGAAGGGGACTTAATGAACCTACAGATCAGAAGCTACAACGATATAAGATTAATTAGCTAATGGACCTACACGATATGAGATTCTTGAAGAGTGTGATATTGGTTGGCTTCATGCTACGTCTCAGGCCAAGCGAGCAAGTGCTCGGAGTGGAGTATGACTAAATGAATTAGGAAAATTTTAGAATGTAGTGGATGGAGTGAACATCACAGTTGTCTAAATTCAGGGTACTGGTGAGAGTGAATTCCAATAGTCTTGGCATAGGAAATTATTCATGTTCTTGGTGGAAAGGAATAAGACAAGCTAATGCATGATTTTTGTGATTTATAAAATGCGGTGTTGTGAGCTTGTGTTTATGAAAATGAAAAGGGATTTATGTGATTGAGTTATATTCCCCAAAAGGTATTTCTAAACTCACTCATTATGTTTTTTACTTACATTTTAAGTTTCTCTTCCCCAAGTTATCAAGCGTTGAGGCCAAGTACAGAAGGGTGAGGTGAGTTGCTACGGGTTGAGGCAAGCAAACTAGGCATTGTGTTGAAGAAGTTGTGCTAGGCGTGAAAGGCCAAAAGTTTATGTGTTAAGTCTTGTTGTAAAGAAAGCATGAGTTCTCTTGTATTCAGTGTAAAGTGTCACTAAAAGAAACAATAGGTCTCTCGATGAATAAAAGCGTCGTCATATATACCCAAATGCATTGGGAAAGATCTTCTGACACATATAGAACCGTTGGGAGATGAGTCGGGAGAAATGCATTAGGAGACAAGTTCCTGAAGCGTACATGAGTCGACGTCGGAAATTCTTTACTCCCAATGCTAGAATGAAGAACTTCGAAAAAGGTAACTCTCAAAGTGCTTTATTCCGACGTAAGGAGTAAAGAATTCTCGATGTCGGTTCGTGTATGTGATACTCAAGCTTTATTAGAAGGGTCAAATTTTAGAAATAAATATTTTGTTTAATCGCATAGACTAGCCATTTTGAAGTTCTTTGTAGGGAGAAAAGTGATGCAAACAAGATAGAGTAGGCGATCTGAAACTCATTGAGTGTCACACCCTACCCTGAGCACATGGTTGCTTGGCCCAAATCATGGTCTAAAGACAATCGATACTACTCACACTTCATGAACGACACTAGCTGACCCATAACTTAACCTATAAAATAATAAACAACAGTGGAAGCTAACACGTAACTTATATACATAACTGAAGAAACTCTTTTTATTGAAAACGAACTTTAGATAAGTTTATATAGACAACATGGAACTCTAATTACATAACCGACGTAATACCAAAAACCCAACCTAAATTTAACATTACGAAGACTAACAACAAAAATAAACAAAACACGTAAGAAAACAACTAAACACTTCAGTAGACAGCTAGCAGCAATTCAAGCTCTGAGAATATGGTCTCTATCTGGAAAGTAGGAAAACATTTCTGAAAAGGATGAGCTAAACGAGGTCAATGAGTGGTAGTTTTCTAAATACCTTTTGATAACGTTAAATACCCGTTATTTTAGCTTCTTTTATTAGAATAATGAGGCTAAAACTCATAAAAAGAGGATCAAAGCGCGTAACTTATATTGTAAATACATAAGTATTTAGAAATATATCTTACATAAGAATTATGTCTGTTTTATGTTATTGTCATGTCTAAATGCAGGATGAGTAGAAAGGAAGAAACTAGTGAATCAAAGGATACATCTCACGCAAAGACTACACGATGGGAACTCATTTGATGATTAACATCTCCAGGCGAGGAACCACTCATCATGCGAAGAAGGTTCACTAGAAGACAAGAATGGTAGTTGAAGTTGATGTGACTTCATAAGGTTGCAATCGGCGTTAATAGTCTCAGAAGAATAGAAGTTTCTCGCCAAAAGCTGCCTATAAAAAGACTTCATCCTCACCAAGCAAAGGGAGGCCTGTATGTGCCAGAAGAAAGTCTAAATGGACCATAAAAGACAATCCAGATGAACCACAAATATAAAGAGTTTTCTTTTTCTTCTCCGGTCATGCTGTAAGTGAGCTCTTAGAGTCTAAGTGGTGAAGAAGCCAGTTCATATTCTTTCTAACTTGTAATCGTTCCCATTCATTTTTCTTTTATTTTTGTATTCTTTGTGTAATATTTATTTATATTGTACAATGGTAGAAGCCTTACATTCTTTATATATATTACATGTTTATACTTTACATGTTTATACTTTTTCAATCCATCATATCTTCACTCTCCACCAGTCAATGTATTATTCATAGTTTAGATAGATGATTAGTTCTTGATAAGAAGTTTTACTTATAAGTCTTATCGTGTTAGTCAAGCTATTCCCATCGTCTGGCCAGCATAAGTCGTCAACTATCCGAGAGAAAAAGTAGTAAGGATCTAACTAACCCATGCAAGAAAGAGTTTCATCTTCCTTCATGAGATCATTTTCAGCATTTGTATCGTAGAAGGAGAAAATGTGGACAATAGGCACCGAGAGGTTGTTGTCCTTAATCGTGAAATTCGATACTATTTATAAGTGATCTCTTCTAGATATTTTTTGCCTAATCATGCTTAGTCATATGGATCCCAAAAATCGACCATGTGTGGCGTATAATGACTTCGAGAGAAGCAAGCCTTAATCAAAAGTATGGTTTAGTAAGTTATATTGCATCAGGGTTATCACACTACTTAATTGCATGATAATGCATAAACATTCCTTCTTTCATTTCTCTGATACAAGTTGATTCACATTGCCATTCCGCTATCATATTCCTTCTTTACAGACTCTTAAGGCTTAGTTTATTAGTTTAATTTAGTTTGCATCGCTTACATTTATTATTCTTTTTTTTTTTATACCGCTTAAATGATAAACAAATTCTAGAATTAATGTCTTGAATCAATTCCCTGTGTTTGACTCTGGATCATCCAAGTACACCTACTGTTTCACTTAAACTTAGACAAGTAGTAGGAAAATTTGTACTCCACGAGGACTTAGTTACTATGTGATATAGAGAGAAATAATGAGCATATCGCATGCAGTGAACATGCTCAGTGACGTATCGCCTAGACCAAAATATAAACTCAACACGCTTCACATACCAAGTCCGAGTGAACTAAGCATTCAATCAACAAAAACACAAACCACAACCAGCTTTTCACAAACTTAAAACATAAATCTTAGAAATAATGCTTTAGAAATCCTTTGAACAATAAACAATAAATCATAGTCATAATAACATAAAGCTTAAAACATTAGGAAAAATATTAACAATAATCCTGATTTTTTTCCTGCTCGAAACCCAAGCATTTACTTCTAAGAGGTGGTAGATATTACTCGATACCATCTCTGATCAAACCTCATTACAAGTAATTTAATCTTGTCTCATACGAGTAATTTAATTTTTCCCTTCACGAGTAAATTTTTAAGCCTGCCTCGTAACGAGTTATTTTTTAGATAGCTTGGTTTCGATAAAACATCTATAATCCATAAACCTTAAATCCTTAAACAATCCTTAAATCATTTTGAATAATCCTTAAATATAATCTCGATAAACAATAATCATGCATAAACACTTTAAAGAATAACATGCTTAAAAATAATTTATAAATAGTTTAAAAAATTAACGTAATTCATTCATAAATCATGACTTAAAATATGCTTTAAATCTCTTGACTAAAATAATTTTCCACTCACAGATGCAGGACTAAATCCTTGGCTTATAAATTTTTTCGATCTCTTTTTGACCTGAAAATATGGTGAAATAATTCATTTAATTCCCCTTTCACCAAGAAAATATCAAAGGAGTACTTAAATTTCCAAAATTCTCCAAAAAGACCCAAAATCAAGTCATGACACTACTTGGCTCATAATGGATGGGCGGCGAGGCCTTCGCCGCGCGCTACACTGTCTTGTGTTAACCTCTCAAGAGGTTTTCCACGCGTGTTAGGCATGGTCGCGTGCTCACCTCACGCACAGGCACACTGCGAGCCTCACTTGGTCACGTGTTTGGCGTCCTGCATAGCCTTCCTTGTGTGCACCACTGGTCACGCGCATAGATTGTGTGTTCTATGAGTGTTCATAAAATATTTAAAAACTGAATTAATTTAAAAAATCAAATCGAACCAAAACCAATTACATGCGGTTTGATGCAGTTTGTGTTATGTTGAAAGAAATTCTTATGCAGTATGGTTCGGTTTAATATTTTAAATTGATTCTAAAACCAAACTGAACCGCTTCATTTAAAAAAATTTAAAGAAATGTTCATAAAAGTTTTATTTCTAAAACTTGGTTAAATATGTTAACCCCAGATCCATTGAGATCTAAAATAGAAAGGAAAATTTTATAAAACTCGATGCTTTGGTGGCCTGAGATTTTTTGGGATTAAAAACAAAAAGGCAAAGAACTTGATGCTTTGGTAGATTGAGATTCTTTGGAATTTAAATCGAACTGAAACTGAACCACATATGCGATTCAGTTTTGATTCATTTTGACACAAAAGTGCAATTTGGTTTGGTTTTGTATGAGATTGTTTTTTGTATTTTGCAGTTCGTGCAGTTTTAGCTTGAAACTTAACCGGATCGAACCGTGAACACCTCTAGTGCGTCCAATGTCAACTCATTCTTAGAATAACCTAGATAACCTCAAACTGCACATTTATCTCGCCCAATCTTACCTTGTCACTCGGCCAACCTCCAACATGCTCAGAAACTTATAATTCATCCAAAAACATAACCCAACTTTGAAAAACATAACGTAAAACCCATAACTCTTTTGGTAAAACTTCGTTCTACAAAGGTTTTCTAAAATGGCTTAACTTTCTTACCTCAAAATTCCAGAGCAAAACTCTAAGAAACAAGGTCTATAGCCCTCTGTGAATGCACCTTGCTTAGATTCTCCTAGAAATTGACTTTCTTCCCTTTGCTCGACGAAAATGCCAACCCTTTTGAATCTAAAATGCACAGCAACCCTCTCTTACAAACAAGACATAATTTTTAAACTTTCAAGACTAGTTTGAGTGAAAATGCTCAAGTGAGTTGTGAGAAAACTCTTGTTGAAGTTGCCTATTTATAGGAGTCCTTGCATGAAAATATATTAATACTTCAACCTTGATTAGACTCGCCTCTTGATCTCCTAATTATACCTCAAACTTGTACTCCACATTAAAATGCATGTTAACATGGTCAAGACACTTGGATTATTCCTTAAATCAAATGTCTTAAGTTGGCCACTTACTTGTCCTACTCATAAGGCTAACCCCCATAGTCATCTCGCATAGCTTAGCCGCCTATCTCATCTTGCCCACTAACCTCCATAGCCTTCTCGCAAAGCCTTGATTTAGTGTAGTCTTGTCGTCCAATGACAAGTTCCAAACACATACTAACCTCTAATCCTTTCTTTCCTAGCCTATCAACTCCTAAATAACCTTTCAAATACAGCCTTCCTTGCCCAAGCTAACCTTTCATCTTGTCGTCGATTCATTGCCTAAACGTATAGATAACCCATTTGGAGGTTAGCTCTCCTAGCAAGCTCCAAAATTCCTAAGACTCCAAAACGCTTAGACACATCTTTGAAGGTTATTTTCTTTACTTGGCTGCATAGTCCTTGCTCCAAAATGCCAAAGCTTGTCCAACGCTTATACTTAGAGGTTCTCAACCCTCATTTTGCCATCCATTAATAAATTCTTCTTTTGACGTATTTGGTTTCTTTTTGTCTCCCACATAACCTCTAAACGCTTAATATCCTTCCTTTGACGCTTAGCCAAAATTTTCAACTTTTTTCTTTCTTTTAAACCTAGACATTAAATTCTTAATCTTTTCAAGTTTTTTTTTTTTTACTCTCTTTTCCTATAAATTTAATTTTCTCTTGTCCTTGACCAACTTAATAAATTCCAAGGATCTAAGAAATTTTAGGGTTTCACATCGTAGGCAGAAACTATATGATGAACGATAGGAATTTTCTTAGAAATTTCCTATTAGTTATTAATTAGTGGGTTACGTGGAAAGTTTAAGTTTAAACATGTTCATAAGAAAGATTGAGCTTACATGTGTACCACTTGTAAAAGGACCTAGTAAGCTATTAAGAGATTAGAGATGTCTAATCTGTGTTGATGTAGTATAAATAGAGGAAGACAAAAAAATGTTAAGAAGTTGTTCTGAGAATCTGTTAAGAAAAGTGAAGTCTTACTCTGCTGAAAAGAAGAGCCATTAGACAAGAGGAGAAATTTGGAGACGGCCAAAGGAAACCAAGTTTCGTGCGTGAAGCTTAAAAGTGTTTGTATATTTGTAAGACCCATTTTTAATTCTAGTATATGAAATAAAATTTTGGCTAAACTAGTATAGAAATTGACCTTTGAATATATGTGCGGAAAGGATTAAGCGATAAAATATTTTATTATTAGAATAAGTTTTGTGATTTAGAAGTTAATTCGTGAGGTAGTTTTGAGAAAAGAAGGATTTGTAGTAGAATCTATAAGTCTAAACACTCTCAGAACAAAGTTCGTAAGTTTTAAAATGACTAGGGGTTTGGATAGTCTTCGCAATAAGAACCAAGAGTTTCGCGATGAAGAAGTCTACGAGGAAGCCTTAAAGTTTAAATTCACGATAAATGTTCTAAGCGAGTAAAAGTTGGTTAGTTCACGAGGAAGGTTTCTTGTAAACATATATAACTACACGATAAGGTTATTCACGAAAATTGTTGCGGTTAAAGTTATTTGTTGTATAGGATTAGGTGAGAAGTAAGGTCTGGCTAAGAAAATGTCAAATTTGATTCGATAGGGGTTAATGTGTTAGATTAAGAAAATGTCTCTTCCCTCTCCACGAGTACAGAAGGAAGAGCAAAATTTTTGTTAAAGTGTGGTGAGTGGTTTTTTTAAATATTTTATGTGATTTCACTTTATTATTTTGAAGAATGATTTCAAAGACAAAAGAACTTCGAAAATGATTTATATGAAAAGTTTATATGTTTCAAGCATGATTTATAATGTTAAAGTTTGATTTAAAGAAGAGCCATTTGCTAGTTCTGTAGGGTTTTCAAACATAAAGAGTCAAGGCCACCATGAGGTGTACGGACCACATGGTGATAAGAAATTGGTTTATGCATTGAAAGGAGCGTATAAAGCTTAGTAGCCTAAGCAACAAGGACGAATATGTATGTTCTTGGATGCTGTTAATACAGTAGTCAAACGTGAGGTAATGAGACCAAGCGTAGAAAACGATTTGGGATCCTTAGCGAAAGGATTAATGAATGTTAACTAATATATGTTTATGTGAAATTGTTATGTTATGAATATGTTAAGCATAAAGAAAGGTTTATGGGAGATGAAATTATTTGATGTTATTTATGCGAAATGAAATGATGTTTATGAAAAAGTATTGCGAAAAAGATTTCATAAAACCACTATCTTTTAGAAATTCTTTCAAAAATTCATCTTCTAGGATCAGACGTTTAGACCAAGTAGAGAAGGTTGAAGGATTTGCGACGAGATGACTCCAGACGTTTTGGAAATAAATCGTTGGTTGTTTGATCAAAGTGTTGTAATTATGTATCAAACACTTGTTATTAATAAATGTTTTGGTAGGTATTTCTTATACTTGATGTTTAGGTTGACCACCATTGCATTTTAAGGTTTGTTGATAGTATAAAAGGAGTTGAGAATAATATTTTGTGATAAGAAAATTTCAAAGTTGTAACAAATTCACATCCTATTCCTACTACTTCGGCATTTTTGTTGATAGTATGGTTTGGGGTGTGACAATATTTAAAAGCTTTCTTTGAATTTTAGAATGCTTTGTAAATGATTGTTTTGAATGAAAGCATATGTTTGAATTCAAGTAAAGTCTATGTATTTAAATGAATATGAAATCATGTTCAAACCTTTAGTCTTACTCTTGATATTGAGCTAACTATTATGTGCACATAAAGAGTAAAGATAGCCCATGTATGCATGGTGAAGTGAGGCGGGACAATGCATAAAAGATTTATATTATGCTTCAGCCTGAGCAACGAGGAAGAAGCCAGATTATTCCCAAATGTTGTTTATAGTAGTCTAAACTCGAGGATGATGAGTTTTAGAGTAAGGAATGATTTCAGATTTCTCGGTGAAAGAGCATAGAGACTAATGAATGTTTATATGATATGATGTATTTGTGAATTAAGGTGATGAGCCTGTTGAACTAAAATGTTTTATTCTATGGAAAGTGTTTCTAAAAGGTTTCCTAAAAAGGTCACTAATTCTTTTGACTTATGTCTTGAGTTTTCATTTTCCAAGCTTGAGGCATTAAGGTCGGGCGAACATGCGTTAAGGCTGAGTTAGAAAAGGGTGAAGTGTTATTAGGCGAGGAAGCTTGGCGAGGCATTTAGTTTATGTTTAAGTTGTTTAAAGTTATTTTGAAAAGACATTGTTTGTAAAGTTTGATGTAGAACTCATGATTTAAGTTAATAAAAGTTTAAGTTTATGTTATTATTCATTGTGTTCTATTTCTTTATTGCTTAGAAAGCTAAAAAGGACTTAAGGATGAACTAGACGATATAACCAAGTTTCAAGACTCAAGGACCTAAAGCTGAGGGTTCTGGCGTTTCACCTTAGAGGTGCTAAGACTACTCAAGGTCGCGTCGTGTATCACATGACAAGTTTGGACGTGTGCGAGAT
>JBBPDI010000005.1:4390998-4408862 GCA_037974545.1 Cucumis variabilis
AAATCAATCATAATGACCTTCAATCGAAAAATGTAACTAGGTTGCTTTTGATCATGTTTGTCTAAATATTTTGCAAATATATAATTTGTTTCATCCTCTTTCGATAGTTCAATTACGGGAATTCTATTGTCCTGACGTGCTTTCTGAACTTCTCTTGAGTGCCTTAGACTAGAAACACTGTGTTTACCATTGGTAGGTTAGTAATGCTTGGGGAATAGCAAAACCGTCTTAGAGATAGAGAGAACACTCTCTAGGAGAAGGGTTTGAATGGAATGCTAAGTGGTTCTAAGTGAAAGCAATATAATACAATAAGGGGGTCCTTCTTATTCCTTTCGTCTTTCATTTGTTGAATTAGCTCTGAGTTTTGACAACTATACGAAATGAGATCCTAGTGACAGTGAATCCAATCATCCTTGGATGGTGCCATTACCTCCGCCGGAGGAGTCTTCCTCTCTAGTATCCCTTTTTGACAACATATTCAACTATAGTATTAACCATGATTTAACACTGGAGCGATAGGAGGACTACATCCAGAGGAGTAGGGTTTGCTTTCTAGTTAGCCAAAGTTTGCCATTTTACAAACTTATTAGGGGGGAGTGCCCAAACAACGTCAAGGAGAATGTTGAGATGCTATCAGTTTGGAGTGCGAGGCTTGCAAAGCTTCCTTGCAAAGGAGATAAGAAAAGGCTAAGTAGAGGAGACCTGGTAACTGTTTGCCAACCACTAAAACAAAAGTAAGAGAATAATCAGGGGATATTTTGGGCGAGCAATGACTTATAATAGTCCTAGTATTATAATAATATGCGTTTAGGGCGTAAAACACAAACTATTATACTCTGTGTTATGATAGTCTACGTTTGGAGCACAAACTATTATAGTCTATTTTGGTAGTCTGCATTTGGGGCTGCAAACAATTATAGTCTG
Organism: Cucumis variabilis; assembly: GCA_037974545.1. Taxonomy (NCBI): domain Eukaryota; kingdom Viridiplantae; phylum Streptophyta; class Magnoliopsida; order Cucurbitales; family Cucurbitaceae; genus Cucumis; species Cucumis variabilis. The sequence continues at coordinate 4,391,923 of JBBPDI010000005.1, forward strand.
AGTTATAATTAATAGTCTGCATTTGGGGTGCAGACTATTATAGTCTATTTTGATAGTATGTGTTTGGGGTACAGACTATAGTATTATTGTAAAATGTGTTTGGGGTGCAGACTATAACAACCTGGATTTTTCACTACTTTTATTTTTCTTTCTAAAATATATATTTTAGATGCAATACACAATTTTCATAAATTGATTTTATTAAATAATTTTGATTGTGATATTCGTTTAATAAATTTAGCAGCAATCATGATGTTTCATGATTTTTTTCATGCATATATATTTTGTACATCAAATTAAGTAAGCTTCTAATTACGATGCTCATAGCAATACTTTAAGCTTCGATCTTGCGTTTCCACTAATTTTTTTTTTCATGCACATATATTTGTCATGTAATGTAATATTTTTCTTAATCTTCTTAGTTACGACGTTCCTTTCATAAATTTTTATTAAATCGTTAGTTTCCACCACTTTTATTTTTGTCGTAATGGAAAACATGTTAACACAAATCGCCATTATTAAAATTTCTTAGGATTCTTACTCCATTAAATTTCGATCTATCTTGACATAATGCTTACAACATTAAATTATGCTATTGTGGGCCATACTAGTTGAAACATACATCGCTACTATTCGTAACTTTAGTAATAAAACAATACAAAAGACATTTAAAAAAATACGCACTTCCCTAAACATAACTTCATTAATATACAAAAGCTTCATACAATTTTTTTTACAATAGGTTACGAAATTAAGACAAATAGATTAAAGCAGATGAACCAACAGAAAAACGGGACAAACAAAGGAAATCGACAATCAGTCAAGCATTATCTTTGAGCATGACAGTGCAGTAGTCCAATTTAAGCTCATCGGGTATCTCCAAGAATGGTCATGTCATGGACATTGCGCATTACTATCCGTATAAGCCACAACCCTATCACATGTACTCACTTTAGGGAATCCCTGTAACTGTTTCATGACTTTTGCACGGTAGGCATCCTTTGGTTGACATTGTATATTTGGCCATTCTACAATGGCCTTTAATTGGTCATTTGCATATTCCATTGCATTGCGAATGATTTCCACGGTTTCAGTTGTCTGGCCTCTCTACTTCCTCTTGCTTTTGCTTGAAGCATTCTTACCCTCACTTGAGCGACTAGATCGTGTGCCCATGATGTCGTTAGGTGACATGTCTAGTCCCTGACTATACATTATAGGGATCTTTGGATCGTTTCCATCGTCAGTGATAAATCCCTCGTACCCTCCAAATATATTCGACCCACATCGGTGAATGTCTCTGTGCGTGCTGCTGTAGCACGATCTTTACCAAAAACGTAACACAGGTTATTGTAATAGGAAAAGAATTTGTTTAGGAGGCCCTTGGCGGTTGGATGACTCTATGCAAATGTTTAAATAATTTATCAATTTTTTTTTTCGATTATAAAGGAATAACAGTTGGCATAATGAATAACCTACCTTCATCCAATTGTCGAACAATTCTTTCTCAACGGCTATGCACTTGAGTCCATCATTCCAACCAAACCCATTGCACGATGGGTTATGTATTTCTGCTATGGCTTGGAACATTCACTTAAGGGTCTTTATCCAACAATCAATAGTCGAGGAACTCTCTGGATGTTGCATCCTAGCAGCTTCTCTGCCATCATTCTTTGTAATTGTGTCAGGTACTCAGGTCTCAAGATCCCATTGTCTGACTTCCAGCCTCTGGCAGAGACCAACTCTACCAAGCACCCAACTAGGATGGGCTCTTCCTCTTTTGTCCATATGTTTTTAGGGGCCCAAGAAAAACTTGACATACTTTTAAATAAATGTAAACATGTTAATTAAGTGAGTTACACAAGGCATAAATACAACCAACATAATACATTGTGCTTCAAGCGATTTGTCAGTATTTCATTGATGTCACACCCCACCTCGGGCACCTGCTTGCTTGGCCCAAGACGTGGCATGATGTCAGCTAAAGTCGTTTGCTTTCGAAAGAACTTCAACTGACACATGACACGAGCACTTACAAAACTTTTAAACAGCGAAAGTCTTTCAATAAAATAAACATTTAAATTATACTTTGAAATCCGTAGTGCAACCTATATGAAATCTTTATAAAATGTATCATAGAAAATGAATAAAACATGAAGATATAAATATTTGAACAATCACATTACTATTTTGAAACAAAACAATGTTCTTGCATAATGAAAACTAAGTTGGCCTGGCAGCAGTAAGTTCGACATACGGAGATCCACAATCTGCACCTGGAAAGAGAACGTTTTTGAAAGGGTAAGTCAAAAAACTTAGTGAGCAACAGTTTTATAAAACAGGTTTTGATAAATATTTTAGAGTAAAACCAAAGCTTAAATACATTTATCAGTAAACAATCATAACATGAAACTTGGAACATTTGCATAGCTTTTTGAAGACAATCTTCCATAGCTACATACAATATTTACCTCTTCATCCGAAAATGAAACAGTCGATGGGTAGCTAACCCTCCTCCTTTAAGGCATAAAAAATATACCCTTCTTGATGGCCTATAAACTATAGGTTCGTCAACCCTACAACCAGTATGGAGTTAACCATATGTATACAATAAGTCTTATGAAATATTCAAACATGGATAAAAACATTTAAAAACATGAAACCTTTCCTTGAAAGTTTTAAAACATTTCCTTGAATTATGAAATCATAACGTGGTTGGGTTTTATGTTTTAAAATTCGTAGATAGTAAATACAATTCATTGACCGTTTTTAATTAATAAAATGTTCTAATTATTATTTCAATAAGCTTTATTGATTATATTATTAGCTTTGTCTTAATAACCTAAATCCAATAAACTAATATCCTAAGCTGTTTGATGAGTCTTAAATAATATGTAGAGACTGAAGGGATAAAAGCCCTATGACAGCGGGAGATTTTATATAACTATTCCTCAAATTAATTTGAGAATCCCAAAATACCAGTACATTGACAAAAAATAATTAAGAAACTAGTTTTCTTATTAAGACTTAAAGACTAACCATGCTTTCTAATTATAGATTAGAGAAAGAAAAACTTACTTGTTTATGTCTCTTAATCTACAAAATAATTCTCCAAATTGGGACACTACTTGACAGAGACCTTCCTATTCTTTGGGATGAGATTAGTTTGTGGGAACCAATTTGGATGGGAAAAATATTTAGAGAGAAACTATTCTCTTTTTGCAGAGAGCAAAATCAATGAGTTTTTCTTCTTGATTAATTCGTTAAAGAAAACTGTTTTCTTCTAGATATTTATAACTCTCTTTCCTTCTCAGGGTAGGAAAAAAAGTAGGAGAGAATCATTAGATTCTATTAATTTTAAAAAATATTAAATTAATAGAAATTTCAAATCTACTAATTAATTAACCATTAATCAATTAGTTAATAACTAATTAAATCATTTGAATTAATATTTCATTCAAATCTTATTGAATGAATATCTCTATAATATTTTATAGATTTATATTAATTTAATTAAATAAAATAAAACAAAACTATTAATTACTTCTTCAATTAATTAATAACTAAATTAAATATCTTATATTTAACTTATATTAAATTTGAATCATACTCAAATATAAGTTTCTGTCATAACCAATAATTTTAATATGAGTCCAATTCACATTAAATTAATATTTGAACTCATTGAAAATTTTTATCTCTCATAAATTAATTTTGAATCATATCCAAAATTAAATTTATATAGTAAAGTTTGATAAACTTTATATTATAATGTATCACTATACATTAAACTAATTTCCAAAGTAATTTTGAACATTTCAAATTACAACCAATATAAATAAATCTCATTACCTTTTTTTAAGAGTTAGAAAGATGATCTCATATACCTACAAATTAGAAGCTACAACGATATGAGATTAATTGGCTAAATTCATTAACCACATTAATCAATATTCGTTAACTGTGTGTACACTCCACTAAAGACTCATAGTTTGTAAGACCCAAACTTTAGGTATCTTATATTTTTCAAAGAGTTTAAGAGGTTTGAAAGAAAATTTTTTTTGGTAAAGTATCAAGGAATAGTACTTTAGGCGTTTTGAATGTTTAAGGTTGGCGAGAAAGAAAGATCATAGAGATTTGACGATTTAGCTAACTTCAAAAAGGAGTTTTTCACAACTCACTTGGGTGTTTGCATTAAAATTGGTCTTAAAATTTTGGAATTTGAGTCTAGTTTATTAAAGAAGGCTGCTGGGTGTTTTGGATATAAGAAGATTAACATTTTGGATAAGAGAAGGCAGAAGGTCAGTTCACGAGTGAATTTGGGTAAGGCGCACTCCCTGAAGGCTATATAACACATAGTTTGGTGTTTTGGTCTTAAATTTTGAGGGAAGAAAGTTAACATATTTTAGAGAAACTTTGTAGAAGGAAGTTTATAAAAAAAGCTACAGATTTTAAGTTATAACTTTTCTAAGCCGAGTTATGTAGTCTAGGCAGAAAGTAAGCGAGATGACTTTGGAAGTTAGCTATGCATTTTGGACAACTATCTGGCATGTTTAAGACAATCAATTTAAAGATTTAGTGAAGTATCAAAGCCTTGTTAGCATACGTTTTGAAGTGTAAAAGTAAGCAGGAGGTGTCTTAAGAAGGTTTAAGGTGGATTTAAGCAAGGAGGAGGTGTCAACTTGTACTCATGCAAGAAACTATGTAAATAGGCCAGCTTTAGTATTGAATTTCTCACAATCCAATTGAGCGTTTTAAGTGAAATTAGTCTTATCTCGGGTTAGAGTTGAATAGTCTTTACTCCAAGGAGGTTACAGGATGCATTCAGTTGAATCTTTTGCTGAAATTTTGAGATAAGATTATTAAGATAATTTTCAAAAACTTTATAGAAGAAAGTAGTTTCATTTGACTTCTAGATTTTAAGTTATTAAGCTCTAAATAAGAAGTGGAGTTCTAGTCGAGAATGAGGTGTGGCGAGTTTAAGAATTTACCATGGCATGTTGGGCATGCGTTTTGTTTTTAGAAAGGTTTTTTTCTAAGCGTTTTAGGGCTGTGTTTGATGTATTAGAATAAAGGGAATTAATTGAAGTTACTTCCCATCGTTTGAAGACGTGAGGAAATCAGGCAAGCTTATCGACCATGGGTTTGATCTGCGATCTGTGGGTGGTTTTCTTCTTAAATGTTTTGTGATTCTGTTTTACTATTTTGAAAGATGATTTCAAATGAGAAAGTGTTTCAAAAAGAGATTTCTATGAAAAGTTTATATGTGTTCAAGCATGATTTATAATGTTAAAGCTTGATTTGATGATTACGATTTCCATGCTATGAAATGGTTTTCAAACCATAAGTTGATTTCTTGAGATGAGGCTAACTTTTATGTGCACATAAAGAGTCAAGGACACTAACCACATGATGATAAGAAGCTGCCTTATGCGTTGAAAGAAGCGTATAAAACTTAGCGGCCTGAGGAACAAGGACGAATCTGTATGTTCTCGGATGCTATTGATACAGTAGTCAAACGTGAGGTAATGAGACCAAGAGTAGAGAATGATTCGGGATCCTTAGCGAAAGGAATGAATATTAACTAATGTGTGTTTATGTGAAATTGTTATAAATATGTTTGTTAAGCATAAAGAAAGTTTTATGCGAAATGAAATGATTTGATGTTGTTTATGCGAAAGGATGTTCATAAAAAGGTATTGCGAAAAGGATTTCATAAAACCTCACTAAGTCTTTTAGACTTATTCTTTCAAAATTTATCTTCTAAGACCTTGGCATTAAGGTCAAGAGGAGAGAAAGGACTTATTAGGCGAGAAGTTGCTAGGCATTTTAAGTTTAAATGTTATTGTATTTCTGGTTAAGTATTGTTTCTGTATATTTCAATTAAACACTTTGTTAAGGAATAAAAGTTTAAAGTTAGTTCTATCTGTTCCGCGTTAAGTTCAATCGCCTTAAGTTTATTTGTTAAGTGTTTTGGCGATCAAGCTAAGTTAAGAAAGTTAAAAGGAGTGCCTTTGGCGTTTGATCGCGTCAAGGATGCTTGAGTCGCATCACATGTGTGAGACAAGCAAGAAGGTCTACCGGGTGGAGGTGTGACACAGCTGAAATCTTCTCACTGTAGATATATTTCTGTGTGCACGAATATAAATCAATAACGATAAGTTAGTCTTTCACGAGTGTTCGTAACACTAGCTAGGTCAAATTAACGTTTTACCCCTAGGTTACTTTTAATCCTTAAATACTAGTGCTCTTCTAATGAATAACCTATTTCTGGTCCTACCAATAAATAGAAACCCCTCTCGTGCCATAGAGAGGGTAGAGCCTTTTGTTCAAGTCCTGGAGACACCATTTAAGGGAACACTGATTTACTTATCCTAAAGTAGTAAAGGAGTGGGTTCCATCTTATGTAATTATGTTCCTAGCTTGCCACTCGATCTCGTCTTCAAAATGATAAGCTTATTGAGTCAATGATCTGACTACTCTCATCCATACAAATCAAAGGACAATCCCTCGGGAAGAAGAGTTCATAATACAGTCAGGATTAAGACTAAGTTACCTAGGTCATCTTAATTAAATAAAAAACTGACTAGTTAACGGAGTTACATCTAGTGGTTACTATTTCGTAGTTCGATCTTATGAAAACTCATTTCATAGGATACCCTCGCTCGTATGTCAACTACACGAATACATTAGATTATGGCATTTTTATCAAATACAAAGTGAATCGTATCCATAATGTTATTAGGATAAGGTATCCAGCCTTATCCCTATACTATAGACCCTTTAAGCTAATCTTGAACATTGACCCTTGTATGTCTTATTAGAGTTCTTTGATTGCTTGTTTTTGCTGAATTGATTGGAATATTTTATTTAATGGGTTAAGATAAAGATAACTAATACGATCAATTTTTTGATATTTCAGCATGTCTTCTTCAATTATTTCAACTGCTTAAAAACGAAAAATTAACCAGTGAAAATTATGCGACGTGGAAGTCAAACTTGAATATGATTCTGGTTATTAATGATCTATGCTTCGTCTTAATGGAGAAATGTCCTCCTTTCTCTGCTCGAAATGCATCTCAGAATGTTAGGGATACATATAACCTTTGGACAAAGGCCAATGACAAGGCCCATGTTGATGTCTTGTCCAGTATGTCTGACATACTAAGCAAGAAATACGGATTATGGTTACTGCATGTCAGATCATGGACTCCCTCCAAAAGATGTTTAAGGGACATAAAGAAGGAGAGGCAAACCTTGTCCATTCCAAGAGGTTTCAGATGAGTTCACCTCCGAGTTTAAGAAAATCCAAAAAATCCAAAAAGGAGTGAAGGAGAAGCGTTCTGTTGCTACTGCTAAGGGTAAAGGGAAGGCTAAAGTAGCCAAAAAGGGAAAATCTTTCCCCTACAATGTGAATGGACATTGTAAGAGAAATTATCGCAAATACTTTGCTAAAAAGAAGAATGAAAAAGAAGATAAATATGATTTACTAGTCTTAGAAACATGTTTAGTGGAAAATGACCAAAATGTCTAGATATTTGATTCAGGAGCCATTAGCGATTTTTGCTCTTCTTTACAGGAAACTAGTTCCTTTAAGCAGCTAGATTAGGGTGAGATGACACTCAAAATTAGAACGAGAGATGTCATTTCAGCTCATGTAGTGGGAGATGTTAAGTTGTCTTTCAGAAATAGATTCCTATTTTTAGAAAACTTGTACATAGTTCCTAAGATTAAAAGGAATCTTATATCTATTTCTTATCGTATTGAACAATTATATAATGTAACATTTTCTTTAAATGAAGCTTCACTTCCAAGAATAATGTACATATTTGTTTGGCTAAGCTTAAAGACAACTTGTATGTATTAAGACCTAATGAAGCAAAATCAATTTTAAATCATGAGGTGTTTGAAACTGATAATACTTAAAATAAAAGGCAATAAATTTCTCCTAATAACAATACTTATCTTTGACATTTAAGATTATCACATTAATGTCAATGGGATCGAAAGATTGGTAAAAAATGGACTTCTAAATGAGTTAGAAGATGATTCATTGCCATCATGTGAATCTTGTCTTGAAGGAAAGATGACTAAAAGATCTTTTACTGGAAAATATTATAGAGACAAAGAACCCTTAGTATTTGTATATTCAGACCTTTGTGGTCCGATGAATGTAAAAGCTAATGGAGTTTTTGAATATTTCATCTCTTTGATAGATGATTATTCAAGGTATAGTTATTTATACTTAATGGAGCATAAGTCTGAAGCTCTTGAAAAGTTCAAGGAGTATAAGGCTGAAGTTGAAAATCTATTAAGTAAAAAGATTATAAGATTTTGTTCTGATCGAGGTGGAGAGTACATGGATTTGAGATTTCTGGACTATATGATAGAACATAGAATCTAATCCCAATTCTCGGTACTGGGTACACCTTAACAAAATGGTGTATCAGAAAGGAGATATAGAACCTTGTTAGACATAGTTCATTCAATGGTGAGCTATGCTCAATTGCCTAGCTTGTTTTGGGGGCATGTAGTAGAGATTGCAGTTAATATCTTGAACAATGTTTCCTCGAAGAGTATTTTTGAAACACCTTTCGAGTTATGGAGAGGATGTAAACTTAGTTGAAGTCACTTGAGAATTTTTGGTTGTCCAACAAAAGTATTAGTGACAAATCTCAAGAAGTTGGAACCCCGTTCAATGTTATGCCAATTTGTTGGTTACACTAAAAAAATGAGAGATGGTCTATTCTTCGATCTATAAGAAAACAAAGTATTTGCATAAAAAATGATATTTTCTTAGAAGACCAGATGAGAGATCATAAACCACAAAACGAATTAGTATTAAGTAAAGCTACTGATGAATCAATAAGGGTTGTTGATGAAGCTGGTCCCTCATCAAGAGTTGATGAAACCAACACATTAGGTCAATCTTATCCTTCTCAATTGTTGAAAATGGATCGACGTAGTGGGAGAATTGTATTACAACCTAATCGTTACTTGGGTTTAAATAAAACTCAGGTTGTCATACCAAATGATGGTGTTGAAGATCCATTGTCTTTTGAACAGGCAATGAAGGATGTAGACAAGGACAAATGGGTTCAAGCCATGGACCTTGAAATGGAGTCTATGTACTTCAATTCAATGTGAAAGCTTGTAGATCTAACTGAAGCGGTGAAACTAGGAAGGTACACACCTTCAAAGCTAGACTTGGAGCAAAAGGATATACCCAAAGGGAAGGGTTGACTATGAGAAAACTTTTTTCCTTGTTCTTATGTTAAAGTCTATAAGGATTCTCTTTTCTATAGCCACTTTTTATGATTATGAAATATGAAGAATGAATGTCAAGACTGCTTTTCTGAATGACAATCTTGCAGAGAGTATCTTTATGTCTTAGTCCAAGGGGTTCATAACCCAAGGTCCGGAGCAAAAAGTTTGCAAGTTGAATCGATCCATTTATGGATCGGAACAAGCATCTAGATCTTGGAACATTATTTTTGATATTATGATCAAATCTTATGGTTTTGACCAAAACGTTGATGAACCCTGTGTATACAAGAAAATCAACAAAGGTAAAATAGCTTTCTTAGTACTTTATATGAACGATACCTATCTCATTGAAAATGATGTAGGATACCTAACTGACGTTAAAACTTGGCTAGCAGTTCAATTCCAAATGAATGATTTGGGGGAAGCACAATATGTTCTTAGGATCCAATCATATTGGATTGTAAGAACAAAACGCTAGCACTGTCTCAGGCAACCTATATCGATAAAATATTGATTCGATATTCGATGCAGAACTCTAAGAAGGATTTATTACCTTTCAGACACGGGGTTCACTTGTCTAAGGAATAGTGTCCTAAGACACCTAAAAAATTGTCTCAGGCAGCTTAATGTATGCTACTCTGCATTAGGCTAGACATTTGTTATACAGTAGGAATAATCAGTAGATATCAGTCCAAACTAGGGTTAGAACCACTGAACGATAGGGTTAGAAACAATATTTAAAACATTTTGTTACTCACAGTTACTTGAATGTAGCCTTGGTCTTAGGATTCTTTTTAAGCTTCCTTGATATGAAAAATTCATATTTAATCCTTAATTAATCACTTGAACATTAAAATATCCCAAAGATTTCCTTAAATTTCCCAAAATATATCAAAACAGTCCAAAACAGTCCAACGGAGCCCATTGACACTAAGTAGTCTCAGTTTTTATTTTGAGAGGAGCCCATTGACACTAAGTCTGGAGAATAGAGGATCAACACTAAGTAGTCTCAGTTTTTATTTTGAGAGGAGATCGTGAAGAGCACGTGAGCAGATTACAATAATAGAAAAGCATCAAAGGTGAGTTTTTTCATTAACCCTATTTTGTTTCATTTAAGGGTTATAATGCATGTTAATCACTAAAATGTTTAGTTGTAATTAGAGTAAAATTCGATCCTTATTCCGTTGCGCATGTCTACCGTTTCCATCACTAAGTAGATGGCACAGAATCGTAAAACATCTTTGATCCATTCTCGTACTTTCTCAACACACTATGTCTAATGCATGAATCATGTAGAAATACGCTAACTGCCTAATCCTATGCCTAGTGTCGTGCGGTACATGAGGTATCCTCTTTGTGTCATTCTATAACAACTCCAACATTAACAGTAACTGACGTTGGGATGTTATGAATGCATATAGTATATGCAAATTCGTGTTCGTCCATAAGAAAGTCTATACCAACACCCTGCTGAAAAGAAAGCTTACAAACTCATTAAAAACTAAATTGGTTAACCTAATAGTACATACTTTGACTATAGGTTTATGAATTTTGAAAATTTGTTCAAGCCATAATTTGCCTATGTAAAATTTTGAAGGGCCCCTTGAAAAAGTCATGTACAAAACATATAAATAAAAACAAAGTTGCGAAGTTGAACATAATTTCCAAAAGCACTAGAAGATTTTTTTAAGATTACGTACCTAATTTTGTTATACCTTTTCTTTAGACTGTGCACATAATTTTGGAATAAGTAGGTCATTTTGGGGTTCCCTTTAATACATTATGAAAAATAAGTTCGTAAAATTGATTGTGTATGTGAGAAATTGTGAAAGATTTTCCTATATGTCATACAAACGAACGAGTTATACATTTCTATAATTTTGAACGCAGTAATGTACGTCTAATAGAATGTTTACGTATTAAAGTTTTTTTATTAAACCAACCTAATGTGCTTCTTAGACCTATTTTGACTTTTTATGATTTTATTGATTAAAAAATCTTACTTTCTTTTTCTTTAAATTATGATTGTAAATGAATTTCGTCACATATTCGAAATTGTGTACTAATTTTCCAAATATCATGTATCCAATAACTGAACTTCGTCGGTTTAAAGAAATGATGTGCTATGAAAAGAAATTTATTTCTCAACTTCAAGACTTTTTTTTTCAATATAGCCAAACTTAGTATGAACACTAAAAATTGCTTTTATGTAAATACTTCTTAAAATCAATATACAAGTACTTGTAAAAATGATTTTCTTTTATTACAACCAAATCTAATGACTTAAGAAAGTGGCACAATAGGCTTGACACGTTTGTGGAAATATGCAAATGAATCAATAAAGGGAACGATGCTAAAGATAGTATTACGAAATGAAAGAAGTAAGGAAATGACTGTTTACAATACAAAACCAAACGTTTAACAAAAGCTAATAAATACGAAGGAACGAAAGGAAGTTATTACAACATTTAATTAGCTAAATGATAAATAGAAAGCACTTTAAAATGTACATGGTTATAATCGTAGTACCTCGTTTATGATTTGTTTAAACGCTACGACATGAAAATAGGAAACCAAATATTAAAAAACACATGTACGCTTGTCGTTATATATTACGTAATGGTAAGAGAAAGAAAAGCTCGTACTAAACGTACCTTAACCGAAAGAGAACCTTACAAATCCTTAAGTCCGTACAATAAAAGAAAAAAAATGTTCGTACATAATGTAAATGAACAAAAGTAGCCTCAGAGTTAAGAATTCTTGCGAAGGCATTCAAGAAGATTGACTTTAAGGTAGAATTTCATGTAGTGGACATAATGACTTTAGAATAAGCAAAGCAAGCAATGACACCGAGCGTGTGTATGCAGAATAATTTATTCATACACATGCTTTAAAATTACAACAAAGGAAAGAACAATGATGATGACACAGACGGATGAAGAGGTACAAAAACAGTAACCAATAATTGAATCGAACATTAGAATGAAGCATGGTAAACATACGACTCAATTTGAACTACGACATAAAGAAGGGCAATAAACATAGTGAGAAAATCTCGAGGGAGAAAACGGGCAAGTGAGTGTGTTGTAATGAACAAAAGCATGAAGTGGGAAAATGAGGGAGAAGTTAACACCATTATTAAGCATAGTACACTTACACAATAAAGATGAAATAGTCATAGAAAGAGGCAAGTAAACATAGTGATCGAATCGAGAGGGAGAAAACAGAGGAGGAGGTTGTGCTAAAGAATGAAAGCATACAATATCCTTTTATACAAAATAAAAGAAAGCAAACGGTTTATAAACATACAAAAGAGGAAGAAATCAGTGCAAAAAGCCTAAGACGGGGATGTAATGAAACAAGGAGGAAGGGACATATATATATAGGAAAGGAAAGATGATATTAAATAAGGCTGAAAGCACTAAAGACCAAAAAAAAAAAAAATCTTAGAAAATCCAAAAAATAGGGTATATGATCATTGAAGGTGACAATACAACATGATAGTCAAAGTTGAAGACCTAAATAAGAGATTAGACAATTAGATATGCACAACTACATTTGTACTTACAAAATAAGCATCACAATATTGACATAAGCAATATAGGGCACTGGATCGAATATTATTATGAAGAAGCAACAAGCATAAACCAGAATGGAATGGAACAAAAGACAACATTATATGCAGTGAAATAAATTTATTTCCATCCCAAAGCAGATATAACATTACAAAATACTCATAACTTGAAGAAAAAATGCTACAAATGTTTAGTTAACAAAAAAGTCAGGCAACGAAAAATCGAAGAAGGCACAAAAATTACAACTGGTCAGTAATGGAATGCGGTTGAAGACAAATTGAAACATAAAATTCACAAAACCAAAGGCATAAAATTTCACACAGTAATGTATTTAAAAAATTAATCAAAACAAACCTTAATTAAATCAAAGAGTGACCACTGTAGGACTCATGGTTGGCAAAACAACAAAATTTAGAACATACCCAAAAAATATACAAGCAAAATTAATGATGATGTGAAAAATGCATATGAGAGTGACCAACATAGGACTCATCATCAACTTACACATACCTTAGATGGTGACCGATGACCCCTCCCATGGTTCGTCGTGCCCCTACTCAGCTTTTGTTCAAGTACGTGTAGCATCTGTCAAGGGTTGGAAGAGTGAAGGCATGCTCGAAGTAGTAAGGTTTGAGGGAGTGACAAAGGTTCATCGCGTGACGACGTCTAAAAAGCAAAGCCTTTAATGGAAAGATGGAGAGAAAGGATATCGTTTTAGAGGTAACGCATGTAAGCATCAACCGATCAATGAAACTTATTGTGGAGAAGATGAGAAGTATTTTGGAGGTAGCATTGAAACGTAACTGTTGCAAAACAAATAGAACGAAAAGAAAATCAAAGATGATGACGAAATAGGAAAATATCGAAAAGGGGAGGAAGGAAATCAAACAATGAGGAATAAATTTGGTTCACAATAGAGATGATGAGAAGTCTTTTGGAGGCATGTGCGGGTGGGGGAATTAAGGTTTGAGGGGATTAAGGTGGGGGAGGGGGGCTTTATGTTTTTTTATTTACTTGTAAATTGCTTCAAACTCGAAAGATTAGTGCTTGTTTATATGTATTAAATGGTTACATTATTTAGTTCATTCACTTGTTCATTGTTTGGTAGAAAGTATTCTAGATCCATTATGACATGTGAAAGATTAGTATCACTTACTTGTGGATTGTTTGGTAGAAAGTTTTGTGGGATGATCCTTTGTATGATGACTAGGTGAATTGATTTAGGTGTACAAACTTTATGTTTTTGTTTACTTGTGAATTGATTTGCTTTGAAAATGTTCTTTAGTCATACTCTAAAGTGAGGTTTTGTTTTCTTACTAGGTTTGGAAGAATCCATTGGAGCAGTGAAGCCAACTTGAAGCAATTGATTGATACAAGACTTTTTGTATGGCTCGTAGCAAAATTTTGGTTCAAATGTACTTATTTTAGGGTGTGATGTATTAGAACAACTTTGTGATTGAACTGGTTAGTGTAATGGCAGAGTGACAAAAAGAACAAGTCATGTATTTTGAAAAAAAATGTAGTAATTGAGGAATATACGATTGAAAAAAAAATGTCATAATGTATGAATTTGTAACATTTTGTAACTGCCATCAATATTGAAACAATGAAATTTAATTTTATAAAAATTGTCACGATTGACATATCCTTGACATGAAAAAAAATATCATAATATACGAATTTGTGACATTTTGTTATTGTTATCAATATCGAAATAATGACATTTGATTTTATAAAAACTGTCATGATTGACATATCCTTAACAGGAAAAACATGTCATATTATACGAATTCGTGAGATCTTACAATTGTTTTAAATATGCAAAGGATGACAGTTATTTAATGTTATAAAAATAAATAATGATAGTTATTTGTTGTTATAAAATATTAAATAATGACATTTATTTCCTGTCCTGTCATGAAAACACTTATTGTGACAATTTTTAAAAACTGTCATCGATGGTCTTTCCACAACAGACGATTCTATGACTATAAATAACTGTCACAAATTTTATTTACGAAAAAAAATAACTGTCGTTATAGACCATTTTTCTTGTAGTGTAGCGTCGAAACGCAATCGTCATAAAACAAACAGAATTGAAAAAAATCAAAGATGACGACGAAATAGGAAGAAATCGAAAAGGAGAGGAAGGAGATCGAAGAATGAGGAATAAATTCGATTCACAGTGGAGGGACAAGCGAAAACACAACAGAAAAATAGGAACAAATGAGAGAATGAGGAAGAAAATCAGGCAAATTAGAGAGGAAAATTGGGAAAATAAGCCAAAAAATCGTAGGAATATATAGAGATGTACAATGGATTCTGAGAAGATGAAATAGGAAAATTGGTAGAGTTAATTAACCCTAATCCTTAATCTTCCAAACCCTTGGCCCAAACAAGGTTTGGGCTAAAACCATAATCCTAATCCCCTAAATTCCCATCCCAAACACACGCTTCTAGTATGTACATTTGTGTCTAACAATGGTATATACTTTTAAAATGGAAATGAAATTTTCAACTTTCAATTTCGTTGCTCTAATATTTCTAACATATTCAAAATTTGAGAAATGAACTTGGTACATTTAAAAAGAATATGAATTTTTTTTAACAACTTTTAACTGGTGTATGCTAAATTCATGAATTTTTAAAATGGAGATCAACGACATATATATTAAACACAAAATAAAAATGTTACCTAATAGTTTAAAAAAAAAAGTATGTAATAAGTTGTATACAAAACTACACTACTATAAAAACAGACTCTTTTGACGGTTGCAGTTTTCCTTTCTTGACGTTTTTGAAAAAAAACGTCAAGAAATATGTGATTTCAAATAAAAATCGTCATGAATTTATATGAAATACCAATTTTCAACTTTTTTGACGTTTATTAAACGTCAAGTAAGATATATTTTTTTTGACGTTTTTTAAACATCAAGAAATATCTATTAATTTTTTGACGTTCTTAAAACGTCAAGAATGTTTATGAATTCGACATTATTGACGTTTTTTAAACGTCAATAATATATGTTTGTCTTGACGTTTTAAAAACGTCAAGAAATTTATAAAAAAATTCTTGACATTTTTAAAATGTCAAGATAATTCTAAAAAAAACCTTGACATTTTTAAAAACGCCAAGAAAGTTATAAAAAATTCTTAACGTTTTTAAAACGTCAAGATCATTCTAAAAAATTGTTGACGTTTTTAAAAACGTCAAGAAATTTCTAATTTGTTCTTGACATTTTAAAAACGTCAAGAAATATCTTAAAAATTATTTTCCAAAACGTACGACAGCGTTCCAATTATAAGGGCTTTTCTCTTTTTTTCTCAAATTTCCCATTTTTCTCTAATTTTGTAAAAAAAAACTTCTCTCACCTTTTATTAAATAAATTTATTAAAATAAACGTAATAAAATGTCAAAACTAATGTATATTTTCTCCATTTTCTAAAAAAAAAACTTTTTCATCTTTTTTCTTTTATACTCAGTTTCTAAAAGACATATTCTCTTTCTTTCTCCAATTTTTTCTTCTTTTTCCCAATTTAAAAAAACCCCAACTTTTTTCCCCAAAATTTCCTTTCCCTCCCCTTTCCCTCTTTTCCTTTCCCCTCCCTTTATTCTTTTCTCTCACACGCAGCCCTCCTCCCTCTTCTCACTTATCGTGCCTCCCTCCCCTTCCAATTTTCTTCTCACCGAAAAACCCCCCTTCCCCTTTGATTTTCTTCACGCCGAACGGCCCCCATTGGATTTCTTCACCACTGGAGTTCTTCTCCCTTCTTCTCACTGGACCAACCCCCCTTCCGATTTTCTTTTGACCAAAAAGTCGCGGCCCCTGATTTTCTTCCCTTTTTTGTTAGAGTTTTTCTTTTTGTTTTTTTGAGTTTAATGTCTTTGTTTTCTTTGATTGATTTTGTTGGTTGTTTTGATTTAGGGTGGAGGGAATTCATCGATGATTTGATTTTTCATTCAAAGAATTTGTTTTATTAGTGGTGGAGAAGATTTGCAAAGAGGTAGGTGGAATTCTCTTGATTTTATATCTATGTCTTATTTTATTTCTCAGTTCTATAAGTTCATACTAATGTTGCAATGGGGATAGAACAGTTGGA